>DWCF01000135.1:0-64464 GCA_018230265.1 Delias oraia | reverse complement strand
AAGATCGCAGCGGGTGGGCGTCTTTGGGGGAGGCCTATATCCAGCAGTGGATTTAGATGGGCTGATGATGATGATGAATCAATACATAAACAAAACAATTATAAAAAAATTTAGACGCATAAACTATAAAGAAAAGTTTAAAAAGGGGTAGCCCTCGGCTGTATGCCCACCATACGTGGTGGAGCATCAGTTTTCAGCGGCTTATATTCTTAATCTCTTCATTTCCTAACATCATCATCATCTCAGCCGTAGGACGTCCACTGCTGGACATAGGCCTCCCCTTCGGACCTCCATGCATACCTTTCGTAGGTGAAATTGTATTGCATTGCAAACCCGACTGTAAGAATCACACTGTTGCTTACACTATATATTTATGTATGCTGTATGTTATCTGCATTACCTTTTAAAAGAGACTACAAAAACAAAGAGTAAATTACGCTACCATAACATCCAACCTTTTGCACCGATCGATGCTGTTTATGATAATAAAAATAGTCCGTATCATTTCACGCTAGTATTCTATAGTCGGTAGCTCATGGATCGCTCAAGTGCCGTAAAAAGCCAGCGACATAGCGCGGATGGCGGCGCGGTTGTCAATTTGCAATGATATTGTTTTACCGTATAAGACACCCACCTTTTCCGTTCCCGCTTTAGATACCTTAAAACAGTTGTCTAAAAGCATTTTTGCAAATGTTATAGGCAATATAATAAAACTCAAGAATCCATATAACTATGTATTAATAAGTATTAACAATTAAACTCCACGTTTTACACCGATTTTTCTGCGTACATTACTCAACATGGCAACGTTTTATGCTAAGCACATTACAAATACCATCATGGTGGATAAAATCAACTTCAAGTGGACTAGAATTATATTAATAAATTATTAAAAATACATATGTTATAGAACATTTTACTTTTGGTATATTAAATTGTATTTTAAATACGTAAACAAATTTTTGGCACATATAATATAACATGGCACGTTGAGAACATATTTCTTAACAGATTATCATAAATAAATCTATTTATAATTTTTCGTCACTACAGATATTATGAGTACTTTTCTTTTAAAATGCTTGGTTACCCAAACATTGTACTTGCTGGATGACTAAAAAGACCTTGTAGTCAAACCACAATAAATTAAAAAAAAAACAAATACTTGCTGGTATAATAAAAAAAAACACAAATAACTTCATCTTTGTTTTATGGAAATATTGTGTTCTGTGGCAACCGTGAGAGAAGTTAGCCGCTTTTTTCTCAATAGCGTATATTTTCAACGTACAATATTAACCTATTCTAACAGTAAACTTATTGAATTATATTTGATCATGTTAAGCATGCTTTTTAATTAAAACTCCGACAATACATCGATTCATATTAAATGGAATGCAACGGCAAATTTGAACTATCATCTAATTTACAACTAGGATGCTGTCACATGTGTTTATATTCACATTCATTACTAATTAATTAATATGTACGAATCAGGCGCCCAAATAAATACAGTCACACGAAAATGAACTATCTATGTTAATCTTCACGTGTATCATAAATATTAAATAACGTCGAAAAATAATAAAAGACAGTTCTATAAAAATAGATTCTGCTATTATATAATACGCCACTGTTAGAACCACACGTATCTGATAGTAATATAAGATATTCGAGTATTTAGGTGAAATTTGTGTTTCAAAATTGTAACAATAAAGCTAACACAGTTTATATTTTAATAAGCTCAGTTATTTTTGTTGATTACTACAAAGTAGGTAAACTCGTACTTGGTTATAAGACAATCTTACTGGTAACAATTTTTTATTTAAAATCGATACACCATTCAAATTGTTTGAACACTGATGAATAAATTGTTTTTGGCGTTAATATAGGGGTGATCGACGAACATCGATGTTGAGAGCAAAAACGACGATGTTTTAATATCGATGTTGCTATGCTAAAAATATCAGAACATCGATGTTAACGGAATCGAAGTCGCTTAAATAATATTAACTAACTCTTAGCTTAGCCTCTAAATTAAAACGACACGAGTCTATTATTTTACTCTTGTTACTCAGATGACAATTGACTATGGAACCTTGTGGATGTCAACTGTCAGTCATAACTAACTAAAATAAAGAACACTAATAATTTAGTTTGTATCAATAATTGAAAAAAATAGTATTCCTAGTTTTTAATATTACTATAGAATTCATCTATTAGCTAATATATTGGTGATTGTGAACAATGTGGTTGGACGTTAGAACAATACCATAATATTCAATGTTCGCCCTTCTCCATTTCGCTGAGCTCATGGCCGCCTCCTTCTCTATCGTTCTGTTCGCGGCACTTTTCAATGTCCGCTTGGGAGAGTGACGTCACGATAATGGCGCCAAGTGCATCGCATACCACGTTGATCGTTGTCCGGAATCGATCCCTGAAATATAAATTCCTCAATTAAGAGTCATAAACTAATGATAAAAATCTTTAGTAGTTTGGAATAATTTTCCATATCAATTCTAAAATAATTGTTAAAAAATGATTAGAGAAGACTTTTAACTGTAACGCTTTACTTATGTACCTACTTAATGTAGGTGTTACAATGTAGTAAAAAACAGATTCCCTACGAAAATTTTTGTAACAGAAACCTAACGTCGACTTAAACGTGATAGAATGTTGTTGAATGTTGAATGTTGTCGAATCTCCAAGGCTTGCGCATAAATAAATGATATAGACTTTGCTCAACTGTAGAACTACAATACTAGAAGAGTAGAACGGAAAAAATATGTAAATCAAAAATTGGGGAGGTACAAATTTCACACACTGAACTTTGAAAAATAAATAATTACTCATATGATGTGAAAATACTTACAGTAGCCAGTCCACCGCTAGGATGATGGAGACGTCTTCAGCTGGCAGGCCGACGGTATCAAGCACCATGACCATAGTAACTAGCCCCGCTTGCGGGATCCCGGCCGCGCCTATACTCGCCGCTGTTGCTGTCACACTAGACAACATAATTTAACTAATTTTCATAAACAGAAACTTTATGACTCGACAACACACAATAATAAATAACACAAATTCATAAAACACGGTTTATCTGTGGGAGAGCCATATTGATTATAATTTTTGTATATCCTAATTTTTTATTTTTTAAAGTTTTTTGTCTATGTTGTATTGGTAAGTTTTAAATATGTACCTGACAGCAACAATCTTGCCAAAGGACATGTCAATTCTCCGCAGCTGGGCAATGAAAATGGCAGCCACGGCCTCGTAAAGCGCGGTGCCGTCCATGTTGATGGTGGCCCCGATGGGGATCACGAAGCGCGTGATGCGGGGGTCCAGGCCCATGTCGTCGCAGCAGCCGATCGTTATCGGCATCGTTGCTGAACTGGAACGAATATATGGGACTTACTTCAAATATCCATGAAACGAGAGGTATCGGGTTCGAATCTCGGTTTCGTCAATTATAAATTCAAATTTAATTTATAATTTATTCGGTCTCTGGAAAGGCTTGACAGTGGCTGTGACGCATGTCTTAATACTATCGCACCCATGGAAGAGCCATGCTGAAGCATATGCAGACGCACTAATTAGGCCGCTTAATCCGAATCTGTCACACACTGACAGAATACTCAATGTGAAATGTTAGTTGTACTTGAAACAGTCCTCAAACTGTTTTTTGCTGAGTGAGTGAGGATATCGGAAGCCCTTAAAGATGCCACTTAAGTGGCGTAAAAAGCTGGCAACACAACCGATGCGAGGGCTGTTGTGCACTTATGCATGGGCGGCGATGTTCACTTATTTGGGATATCTGCTCCGTTGTCCGCTATAGTATAAAAAAAGATTTTATCAACAAGATGGTCCCATCAAGTTAAAGATCATCCGTTCCAAAGGTAATCCTCGTGCTAACCACGATTCTCAACCATGAGGGACCGAGTCAGAAGGGAGAATATTTCTTAATATATAGTTATTTAGATATAATAATGTACCTCGATGCAGTTCCAAACGCAGTAGCCATGACCTGCCCCATCTTGGCAATATACCTGCAGGGCAGTTTCTTCGTGGCCAACACGAATAGGATACTCAAGGTCCCAAAGCCGTGGAGGAAAAGACCCAGAAGGACTGTCATGAAGTAGAGGCCAAGCCTCCCCACCAACTCGGAGAACGACTCAATTTCCATGATCTTGGCAGTCACGAGGAAGAATACTCCGAGTGGGGAAACCCTGAAAGAAATAAGTTGTCCGTGAAAACTCAGTAAATACAATATTAAAAGGAAGGATCCCAGTACGGCCCAAAACAAAGAGATACTACAAGGCCTGCAAGTAATGTTTCACGCTGGTATTCTGTGACTCCGTGGTATCACTTCAGAGGAGCCGGTCCAATGTTAGAGTTTGTTGAAATTCACATATTTTGTGCATTATACATTTAAACATTAATAATTATTCATAATCCTTGAAAGCTCACACTAATTCATTCAATTTGTTTCAAATTAATAACCCATTTTGTACTTAAAATTTTTAGCGTTATAATTATTATTATATATCTATTAATCTGTAAATGGCGTCGTGTGGTTAATTATTATTTTGATTATATTTGTATTTTTTTTATGGTATAACGGACAGCGGGGCAGGTGAGTTGTGCGTCGGCTTATGCTTCATTATGGATCTCCCACAGGTGCGACAGTGTAAAGACACTCGCCAAGTGGCAAGTCCTTCGAGAGATCGAATAAATTACAAATCAAATTATAATTTACAATTGCCCGGACCGGGATTCGAACCCGATACCGCTTGCTTCATTGGAGACTTATTAAACCAATTGGCACGAGGGTCATAGTTTTCTGTTTAACTGTTTGTTATTCCTTAATAAATAAAAAAAGCATGGCTCTCATATGGCAAAAGTATGTAAATAAATCTCTCTTACCAGATAACCCATCCGGTGATGATCATCATAGCTTCAGAGAGCGTGTGGAAGAAGTTCTGCAGTGGACGACTCTGTTCGCCCATCTTGCCGAGGGTTATACCCAACACTATACTGAAGCTGACCAGACCCAACACATTGCTGCCCTTCTGGTAAGAGCTCTCGATTTTGTATGTTTCCAGTAGACCTGTAAGTTTAATATAATAACTGGCTGACCACGACAAATGTTTTACCATATAAATTCTTTTATTAATATCGCTATTACAAATAAGGCCGCTACGCACCCGTGGCTCTGCAAAGGAAATCAAAGGGCGTCGCAGGCGGACCTCTTATCCTAGATGAGCCTTCACCTCATATGATTTTCCATTAAAAACAATAAGGGTTGAAGGTGGGAAGATGAAATTGTAGGGATTTTTTTGATAAAAACGATGACAAACGAGCAGAAGGCTCACCTACCGGAAGTTCTCCGCCCATGGACCAGTACTTGCAGGGCTGCGGTTTAATGAATTATCAAAATAAAGTAGAAAACTTGGGTATTACAACCCTTAATATTTAAATATGAAAAACATATGAACCGATTAGGATAGCTAATCTACTGAACTACCTGATATGTATAGAGTTTAATAAAAAAAAGTCGAGTGGTTGTGGAGGTGGTAGAAGTCACCGCTACACGAGAATTGTATGTGAGGCAATATTGGCCACTTACCTTTAATTGCCTTGGTGTCGTTCACGTCATATGTGAGCTTTGTACGGTATGAGGCTATAGTGGCTTGGACTATATTTTCCGGGAAAACATTTCTGAAATTATATACAATGTGTTTTCTCTTCGGTGCCACTAGTTGTAGTGAAATAAAAACCGAAATTTCGTTAATTCGTTTCGTTCATGAAATTAACGACTCTTATTATAAATACAACTATATTATATATAATTTACCTACTAAATGGTTGTGAATATTGGCTCTCTTAAAACACGTAGCCAAAAATATCCCCCGAGATTGCGAAGCAAATTGATGTAGGTCGCTAGGCAATCACGTCCCCAAGGGGCTAATCTTAAACTTGTTGTCACCTGACGATCTACTAACACGATAAACAGCACTATTTGATTGATCACGACACACAATTACTTCGAGAGTTTCTCCGCGCCATACACGGAATGTAACTTTTATCCTTTTTGAGGGTATAACAGGCTATGGAATACTCAGCGTAAAATGGTAATTGTACTTGAAATGGTGCTTCTACTGAGTTTCGCTGCGTGAATGAGGATATGAGAGGCGTAAAAAGCCAGCAACACAACCTAAGCACGGACTGTGGCGCAGTTGTCCATGAGCGGCGCTGTTTTCTAACCATATAGGAGACCCACTTGCTCCATTGTCCGCTCTTCCATAAAAAAAGAAAAAAAACGGAGCAAGCTGGTTTCCTCTATGGCAAGAGATCACTACCGCCTATCACCAACAGTGCCACAATCCACGCTTCCGTTTTTCACTGATTTAACAGTAGAAATTTAAGAGCCTACGATATGCTTATTCACTCAGGGAAACACAGTACAAGTGCTGTTTCACGCGGGTATTCTGTAAGCCAGTAACTCTATAGACGAGTTGGCCCAATTATTGCGACACTTTGGCCGATTTATTCATGGAAGATTCAGTATGGCGTTATCTTGGGAGAAAAGTCTTATGTATGCTCAGCTAGGCTATGAACATTAGTATTATTTTTATTATTTATATATGACTATTAAACAATTCATAAGTTTTTAAAGACATACCAATGAACTAAATGTTATAAAAATATTTATCAAGAAACGAATAATTTATTCAATTATATTTTTAAAAATCTAAATATAGTTCTAGCCTCGATAAACTTTATATATTATATAGGTAATGTTATTTTTCTATATAAATTATTACAATACTAATCGTTATAAAATAAGGACTGCTGGTGATAGTTAGATTTGCATATTTAAATAAAATGTCAAACATGGATTGCAGCACATATCATTGGAATTGCAAAATAGCTTAAAAATCAGTCAAGCCGAAGCGACTTTAAAATAAAGAGATAAAGAGTGTCATTTTTAGTATAAACATTGGTAGTATGTATCTATAAAATAAATTGAAGCTGAAATGTCATCTGCTCAATTGGAACATTTCAATTATAATTGAACGAACGCATATATATATATATATATCATGTCATGTATATATATATCATGTCATGTACATATACATATATCAGGTCTATGCCTGGCCTCACTATGGGCCTGTTGGAGACGCTCAGAGTCACTCAGCGATCTATGGAGGGGGCGATGAAGGTAAAATCAGAAATGAGATTATCAGCAGACGTACCAAAGTACGGTTATTGCCCGCCGTATTAGTAAGCTGAAGTGGCAATGAGCTGGCCACATCGCTCAATGAACTGATAGCCGACGGGAAAAAAAGGTTCTCGAGTGACGACCGCATACTGGGAAGCGCAGAATGGGACGTGCCGCCACGCAATGGAAAAACGATCTCATTACGGTCGATGGCAACCGCTGGCATCAGATCGCTCAAAATCGCAATAGGTGTACGTCTTAGGGGGAGGCCATGTCCAGCAGTGGACTTCAATAGGCTGATGGTGATAATATATACATACCGTATTAAATCGAGGATACTGTCAGATGTGAGGGTATCCTTGGATATCACCTTTGCCGTCGTCGTCTGGCTGAAAGACTCCGGGTCTTTGCCCGGCTTGATGGTGGTCACCAGCGCGATTCCCAGCATCACTGCGCAGAACGTCGTTGTCATGTAGTATATGATCGCTCGCAAACCGACCCTGGAATGTTTTAGCTCGAATTCAAAATATTTCACTTATAACAAAGGCCACATTTTAGCATGTCAGTGTTTGCACAATACGACTGCCTTTTTTGTTATAGAGGACAACGGAATGGGTGGGTCTCCTAAATAGCGGTGGGGAATACAGCAATATCTCTTTTTAAACTTACCTATATAATTTCTAAGTATCCTATTTTTTATTATTTTTTTGCTTATATTGTACTTGTAGCTTTTGAAGATATATATATTAATTTAAAGTGTAAGGGAACGTTGCGTATGATTTTGAAACTATGCCAATGTTCAACATCTTAAATATTACAAAAATACAATTAGAGTGACAAGTTGCCTTTTTTAAAGTAGCTACTATAAATCTAAGTTTACACTCCTTCTTTGGATATTGGAACCCCTGTTAGGTATAGGCCATGTCCAGTCAACCTCATGTATATACATCCAAATGGTCGCAGTACAACTTTAAACAACTATTATTTTACAAATTGATTGCGAATACGATAATGAATTAGGGTTGGTGAATTTAAAAAAGGTACTTACTTGCCCGACAGGCTGAGATCCAACGAACCGATCGCAGAGACAATTGAAGAGACCAGCAGCGGCACTATTAAGCACTTCAGCATCCTCAAGAACAGCTCCCCGGGATACTGGAAGTACATGACCTCTCGTCGCGTCCATTCGTACCCCGTCGCCCTCAAGCCCCAGCCAAGCAGGGTCCCGGCGACCACTCCTATGATCGTAAGCAGCGTGAGAAGGTTCTCCCGCAGGAAGGAGACCACACCCTCTCTTCTTATCTGGAGCGGCATCGTTGATACCGCTTCTGCAAACAAATGTATAACACCATTTAAAACTAAGTTCAATTGTGAAAAGAAAATGAATTTGTTTCTCTGAAAATGTATGTCTGGAGTATTTATTTATATATCTATCTATTTATGGAGTAGGTATTATTTCCACACAAATTAAACTACTACTTACCTAAACATAAAGAAATGACAATTCAAGTTATTAACATTCTCATTTCACAACAACATGGCATTTCGTTCATAGAGAACAGCATTAAACGCGGCAAAGTTCAGATTAAGAAACACTAATTTCTTTACGTATACATAACCTCTTTGTTCTTAAAATCTTAGAAAAACAAATTCACATCAACAAGAAGCGATAAACTATTTAAAGCTTCAATTAAAGCAATCTTAAATAAACAAGTCATGTCTCTGACGTCTAAGTAAAAACTTATATAAAATATTACATCTAGGCATCAAAGACTAGTTTTTTAAAACTAAAAGTATTTATTTTAAGTAAGTATTATAAGTTATTGTAAAGAAAACTTAGTCTATAATCCAGTAGATATAAAATTACCTTAAAGTAATGGTAATTAATAAAGTTAGCTTAAATTTAACACACATTTTCGCTCGTGGGAAAGCCTCGCGCAAAGTCCCGTATGGGGAAGGACGACGCCGGGTCCATTAGTTAAAATATAAAAAATCTATTTAAAGTGCGCACTTGAGTTTGTGACCTGCGCTGATACTATGCACTTAATAATTATAGATCAACAGTTGGACATTTGCCCACTAACTGACATTAAGACATTGTTTTGATATAACATTAACGCCAATGATGCGACCTCATTTATGCGGTCATATCCTATGTCTTCATCTATTTTCCATTTTAATCGCTATGGCGGACAACGGAGCAGGTGGATCTCCTATGTGGTAAGAGAACACCACCATACTCAACCGCGCTACAGTCAACGCATTGGTTGTGTTGCCTTTTTACGCCAATTAGCGGGCTCAGCGAATCATAGTAGAAGCACCGTTTCAAGTACCATTTCAATACAATTTTGTATCAATCACATATTGCGCCATAAATGATCGCATATTTTTAATAGTATAGCGGACAACGAAGCAAGTGCGTCTTCTAAATGGTAAGAGAACACCGCCGCGCATAAACAACCGCGCCATATTCCGCGCATTGGTTGTGTTGCCGGATTTTTACGCCACTGAAGCGGCATTTTTTTAGGGCCTCTATTCATCATACCATAATTATTTATTATCCCTACTCACTCAGCGAAACACAGTATAAGTACCGTTTCACGTTGAGTATTCTGTGAGCCGTGGTATCGCTTTGGACGAGCCGGCTTAATTAGTGCACCAGCATATGCTTCAGCATGGCTCTCCCATGGGTGATATTCTTTTCAGATATTACTCATTAGAAACTTAAGAAAGACGTCTCAAATACACCGAAATAGGTTTAACGTAGACGCAACGCTCAAACGAATTCACTTTCATTGTGTACGCGGTGTTGGCAGTGCTTGTGTCGCCAAATTGGCAGAGTTGCACAAAATCCAGCATCCATTAGCGACGCGTGGGAGTCTCCCCGTGCGGATGCCGGCGCGGATATCTTATTTAGTGTAACCGATCGCTCCCCTCGGTCACACGCACACCAATCTACTGCATACTCACCTGGCTGGAAATGTACACTCGATGTTGCCAGCCATTGCCACTCCCGAAATATGGGTCACAGATTAGGGCGAACAACCTAGTTTGTCTATGGCCTCACAAATCAGAAACATTTCAAAAATATGATATTTTTTAATTGTATAGCGGATAAAGAAGCAGGTGAGTCTCGTATAAGGTAAGAGAACACCGCCGCCCATTCCCAACCGCACCATAGATAAGTGGTCTTATAAGCTTATTTCGCTGCGAGGGGTGTTCGTTTCGATCCCTGGTCCGAATGTAAATTTTCAATTGTTTTCAATTTATATTCGGTCTCTAGAAGGGCTTTGCATTCGCCTGGTGAATGTCTGAAAAATGTTTGGTGTGTAGACTATAGCACGCCAAAGCGGGGTATATTGATTAAATATATGCTTGGTGACCCATTACAGCTGCTGTCTACAGACTAGACTTGGTTGACTGTGTATTACTCAATACGCAGGAAGCCACCGATAGTTTCATATCCTGGGCTTTTGATACCTAGTGCGACTCCTGAATTCCCTATTTGGCCTTAAAGGCTTAAATGGATACTGGAGACGGTAGAAATTCTGTTGGCTAGTGTCGGGTGGTTTTAGTGGGAGTGACTATCCCCACATATCCCTCCGCAAGCAGGAATTTTTTAAATGCATTTCTCCACGAAAAAAGGTTAAGCTACTAAATTGATTTATGGTTATGTGTTTCCATAACTAAAATAGAATCTCCACATATTTTAGTAGCTTGAAGGCAAACAGAGACTTGCAATCGATAACCTCCAATTCCGTATGTTCATAACAAAAGCGTTAACATTATAATCTCCACTTGTTCCGTTTCTTAGCATTCGCTCCGACCTACATAAAAGATTAAATTGAACACAATAAAATACTTTTATATATCTTCAAACACAATTTCAATGATACTCTGTTCGAAGTTCCACCGTCATTAATTAAGTTATGTTTTATTATAATCAAATTATTAAGACCCTTGTAGCTAAATGATCTCAAAAGCACCGAGTTCAATCGAGTTCGATCCGCGGTCTGAACATAATTTTATTCGGTATTTTTTGAAGGGGAGCGAGTTTCTTAACATGTTCTTACCAGTGGGAGAGACACACTGACACATTAATATGGCCGGCTTATTATGATACCACGGGCTTACAGAATATCACCGTGTTATATTTACACTGTACTTCGCTAAGTGAGCTAGGCAACTATTCCAATATATAAAGGCGGCAATACATCCACAACGCGGATTGTGGCGCCATTTTGCTATGGGCCCTGTGATCTCTTACCACAATGAAGACCTGCCTGTTTCGTTATCCGCTTTAAAATAGTTTACATAAATATTAAAAAATAAAAAATAAAAAATAAAAAAAAAGATATCCATAAATAAATTATAATTTGAATAAGAATATTGAAGACTTACCATATTATGACTACATTCTTAATCTTGCGTATTATATTCATGACGCCACTTTTTGTCTGTCAGCTGCTACATCAGTAATAAGTTAATCACCTCCGAACAAAGCTCGTACTAGTGCGATGCATGATAAAGCATGGCAAATGCAATTTGTACAACAAGCATATCCGGCCTAGGCGACGCGAAATATCTCTTACTATGAACATTTTTATCTAGGTCTTGATTTGGCTTGAGACTCGTGTTTACATAATACATCTTACACATCATTTTTTATTTAAAAAATCGTGGACAATCGCATCACAATCCGCTTTAGTTGTGTTGTTGGCTTTTTAGGCTGCTTTATCGACTCAACTTATTGCAATCTTCGGATATCCTCACTCAATCAGCGAAACACGATACAAGTATTTCACGCTGATAATCCACCAGTTAGTGGCAACGTACAGAAGTAGCCGGTCAAATTAGTGCGTCAGTATGGTTTTTTAACGGGAGGAGATCGTTAATACCCTCGCTAAACCACTGTCAAGATCTTTCATACTTAATACAGATAAATTTATAATCTTTAACTTTTAGACATTGTGCAATATATGTGTCATTGAATAATATGAATCTGAATAGTTAAGCTCGTATATTTAACACGGGTAACTAACAGTTCAATTTTATTGACGTTCTTTAGAACCTCCATAGACTTGAATAACATTGGTCGTAAAATTAAAAAAAATCTCCACCACAACTTTAATCAGTTTCATTTTAGTCTGTGCTATAATAATTAAAAAAAATGAGTACGCTATAATATTTTCTATTTGAAATATCTCTGCTTGAGAAACGTAATAATGAACAATTCACTAAGCCATTTATATTTAGATACAACATTCAAAGTAGTAGAATATAGAAGACATACAGATTACCGGGACTATTTATGTCAAGTAGAATTATCCTGGCAAATCGTATATCCGGTGCGATTCGGAACAAGTCTATCAAGCCATTTTTTGAAGTGACATGTGATTAAGGGCATACCAACGATTCAGTCTATTTGCGTATCGTGCAATTATTATTGAATTTATTACTGATTGGCTGAATTTTAATGGAAATATAATGAGAGTATTATAAACGCAGTACTTGAGAAAAGACAAAGTTAAGACGGTTCTTTTTTTCTTTATACTTCTATGTTGTATAGTGGATAATTTTTATTTAGTAAAAGATTATATTTTGTAAATTCTCTTCGTTTTATTTGCACACTTGACATAATTGGAATTAACAAACGGTATACTATTATTAGAGGCCTATGTCCAGCAGTGGACTTGGATGGGCTGATGATGATGATGATGATACTATTATTTGCTAGCGCTCTTTTCTCATTCACAGATTATGTTTGGTTTTTTCTGTGGAATTAAATTGGATTTCGATATAATTTGAAGTTGAGGTTTTTTTAAAGTAATATTACTTTTCATCTATAATGCCTTTTAGAATAAATTGGTATACTTTTTCTTCAAAATCGAGATTAAAGAAATTAGTGAATATTACTTTTTAAGAAAATAACTTAATTTTTTAAATTAAAAATTTAAAGAATAAATTGAATATACTCGTACATAGGAATGAATAATTAATTTACTTATGGAGTGCTAAAATCATATATTTTCGGTACATTTTGTGTTCTGTTTTCAATAAAATATACAAGCCGAGATTAAAGATTTTATTCAAATAAAACTTTGTAATAAATAAATTAAATAATTATGTTGATTTGTATTGATTTAAGTTATTTCGTTATAAGCTTTTCTTAAATACATATAAAATATATACAATTTTATTTAAAGAATATATTACATAATTCTATGTCACTAAACTAAAATAAAATAACCAAACGTAATTTAACGCAAAAAATACGTATTTTACTTTTATATTGTTTTTATCCTTACATATATGGATAAATATTTACAGTTTATTATTTTCTAAATTAAAAAACTAATATAAATATTGTTTAGAGTAATTCTGGAAGTGTTTTGATCTAACACTTCTACTTACCAGACATACCTTATCCCGAATTTGTAGTACGGTTTCCGTAATTGAATTCAATCAGTTACGAGATATACACCCAACAGTTAGTTCGTTTATTTCTCAATTACATTTAAAAATTGAAATTTAATGAGCGCCGATGTGATTCGCCTTCAAATAAATACTTTTTACTAATCTCTTAAATGAATAAAGCAAAAAAAAAAATAAACACACGGCGAATAGATAAACTTCTCTTAGCTTCTTTAAGAACGATTAAGAAATAGTCTAAAAGTAATTGATCAAGCGGAAAACAATTTGAAAATAACATTTCAGTTGTAGTACTATGAATAAAAGATAAATTAATGTTAGGGACGATATGGGTTTAGCGGGCAAAGGGGTAGGCGGTTCTCCTTTATAGTAAGACATCATCGCCGCTCATGGACACCCGCGCTACAATTCGCGCTTGTTGTGTTGCCGGCTATTTACGCCGCTTAAGCGTATAATCTAAAGGGCTGTATTTCCTCACCAACTCAGCGAAACAGTACAAGTACGCTTCATGTTGGTATTTTGCGAGCCTGTGGTAACACTTCAGACGAGCCGACCCTATTAGTGCCTCAGCGTGGCTGTCTCACGGGCACTAGTTGACACTTCCAAAGACCGAATAAATTCTAAATTGTTATTCGGACCGGCGATCCAACCCGATAGATTTTGCTTCGTAGCTTTAAAAGGCCACTTAGCTAAGAGGCTTTTTAACATAACGAAATATATAAAAGCATATATTTAATATATTCAGTTACAATACAAGAGATCACAAAGGGCGAATTTCCTTATGATTCAGTTCCAATATATAAATGAAACTATATATATATATACGGAGTACTAGTAAAAAATTGAATTACGGCAATCGACAGGTGTCCACTGATACAATGTTCCCGGTTTCAATCATTTCCGACTTAACAAACATGAAATATTTACTTACGAATCAATATAGAGTCTTCAAAATGCACTCGTATCGTGTATCACGTTAAAAACACAAAATATTCACTGCATTACTTCCCGCTATTTTTTATTTGGACCGCGTGCGTCTCATCCGACTGTCGCCAGTTGACTGATGCTAATTTCATCCTGATCCTGGAGGTACGGACCATAGAGAATGGCGATTGATCTGCGATGATTGCGATATAGGACGCAATCCTTGTAAATTTGTTTGTGGAGTTTTCGTTGCAAAACAACCGGACATCCGCTGGCACGTAAGATTGTAGTCGGTGATATTGTGATAACCAGTTTAGTAGAAACAATTTTAACACTAATACATATACATATTTACACACAATATTAAATATGAATCGGTTATTAATATGCCTGATACAATAGTAAAACATTATGTAAAGAAAGTACTTAGAAGTCGTATTATAGGATCAACATTGAACAGAAAATTATCGTAACATCAAAATCAAAACTATCGTAGCTTTTAACGATAAAGTTAACTGTGACATCACAATGACGATTATCAAGTGTTTGTGAAATCTCATGATAAGTAAATAAATTATATGAGTTGCATATGGTGGACATTATGTCATATTTTATTTTTATTATATATTAATAGCATATTAAACCAAAGAGATTTGTTATTATTGGGTATATCCAAAACTATTTAGAAACGTTTTGTAAAATTTATTTTTAATTGTAGAGTTATTATTAGAGACCATGATGATTTGATGAAGCATTTCACCCATGGGAGAGTCATGTTGAAGCATATTCTGACGCACCAATTAGGCCGGCTTGTCCGACGCGATACCGCGGGCTCACAGAATGCTCAGCATGAAATGGCAGTTAAACTTGAAACGATACCTCAACTGTGTTTTGCTGAATGAGTGAGGATATCGGAGGCCCTTAAAAATGTCGCTTAAGTGGCGAAAAAAGCCCGCAATGCAACCAATGTAAGGTCCATGGGCGGCGGTGTTCTCTTACCATATAAAAGACCTCCCTGCCCCGTTTTCCTCTATACAATACAACGTATTCCTCTAAAAAAGGAGGCATGAGCAGAGGTAGTAGCTCAGCCCGATTTTTATGTATAAGATATAATTGCAACGAATTCTTAGATTTCGCAGCATCGTTTCATAGGTCTACGCCAAGGCGTTACGAAGCTCCCGAACATAGTCGCACATTTTTTCATGAAAATAGGCAGGCAAACAAGCACCCTTCGCAGGATAAGTGGCTCTCCACCCATGTACATTTGCTCCATGATGAATCGCTTTCACGGTCTCTTTTTGAAGGTTCCCAACTCGTATTGGTTTGGAAATACCTCAATAGGAGGCTGATTCTACAAAGTACTCAGTTGTGGAGACAAACATCGAGGTGATACGAAACTGAAACTTTCTATTCTGCGTCGATTCTCGATGATGAAATTCAAACTGACATACATCAGAACATTTCCCATAATAAATGCGATAAAAGTAGATGAGGGAATCACCATTTTTATTAATTTTATTTTTTGAGCCTTTATGGGAAGATATTACGGTCGCCCTTGGACAGTCGCGTCGCAATCTGAGCATTGGGAATGTTGCCCTCTTTTATGCCGCTTAATCGGTATAACTTAAAGGGCGTCTGGTAACCTCACTCAGGAAGTTTTGTGTTTATAATTCATGCATGTATCCTGTACGCCCATGGTATCTACTCATCCCTACTCGGTATACAACACTAGATGGGATGGTTCAAATAATGCCTGGGCTTGACACTCGGATAATACAGTTTAAAAGCCCGGGTACTATCAAGGTCTTCTAAAGACTGAATTGAATACAAATTAAAATACAAATTCTATTCCAACCAGGGATCAAATCCGGTGCCTATGATGTTACGATAGCTTACAAGACCACTGAGCCACGAAGTTTTTAGCTCCATATAATTATCACTTTCGATAATTTAATTTTTAAAAACTTAATTTTTATTTATTTTCATAAATTTGACTTGATCTAGCCAGATTTTGGTCGAACCTACATTTCCTTTCCAACAATTAAACAAATACTCAGTCACTAGTGAAAACATATTTACATAACATTTAAAATATATTTATCTATTACTTATTACGTAGTAATTAGTAAATAACAGATTATATTTTAATTTAATTTACTTATAAGCTGACTAAGTTCTTGTTGTAGTATAAAGTGGATATAAATTGAGAATATTACGTAATCAATAACATGTAAACTACACCATTACAAATACAGTCACAGGATGTAACAATATTTATATTTGAGGTCGATTTTATGTGCAGTATTAATTGCTCTGGATGATCCTGTTGCATTCAATTTATTATTCAGAACAAGGCTATTTTTAATTTACGTGCGATTATTACAAACAGCATTAGATTTTCTACGTAGCAAGACAGTAAACCTTTTCTATATTCTTTCATTTTTACAGAACTAAGACATATTTTTTTATTATTCTGAAAATTAGCTTGCTAAAATATTCAATTTATACTTTTACTAAATTCGTTGACATAAAATAATAAAAGTAAGAACCAATAATTATTTTCCCGGCTATGTAAATAAATGCTAATATAAGGAGACAGATATATGAATTTTTGCACTTCTCCATTTTGTCAAAGTCAAGAAGCTGGATTAAGAATGGCATTTAAAAAATTGTAATTTGTTTATAATATAAATTTCATAAATAAACATCCTTTTCGTAATCAGTTAATATTTGAAATTTTACTTATTAATCGATTTTCTATCAACAAATTGATGATTTTCGTCTTATAATGTAAGTGAATCTTTAAAATTGAGAACTTATTAACATGGTTGGACTTGACATTATTACTACTGACATTGACTTTGACAAAAATACAAATAAGACGGCAAATATATTGGTTTCAAAGTTAATAGTTAGAAAGAATTGATAATTCTTGCTCTAGTTAAATACTAGAATTTCATAATTTTATTATCACAAACTAAATTATTAAACTTAGATTCATTTATAATCATTAAAATACACACTGCAATTGCTATTTGCAGGCTTCGTATATAGGTTATAATATTTTCGTGAAGAATGGTTTTTACCAGCGTTGTAAACTTAGCAAGATGCAGAGGACCTGATGAATTTTGGAGGAAAAGGAAAATTTTTAGACTGGCCGCTCATTTTATTGGTCGTCGAAGAAATTGTTATTCTATAGCTATACGATATGTCCATCGTGCCCTGGTCTATGCTACAAAAGCACGCAATTTAAAGAAGGCAGATATGAAAAACTTATGGGACACCAGAATTACAGCTGCATGTGAGCAACATAATATCACTGCGTTTAGTTTAAGAGAAGGATTAGAGCGCGCAAATATCATGTTAGACCGGAAGTCTTTATCAGATTTAGCATCTTGGGAACCAAAGACATTTGAAAGCTTGGCTGCTGTTGCAAAAGAAAAACTTCGCCTCGATGGCTTTATAGACACCGCTGATAAAAAAGAACCTACTGGTAGTGATTTAAACCTAAATGATGTATCATTAGATGGCTTAAGAGACACAAAGTAGGTTCAATGTATTGTTTTTAGTATTAATTTTAAATATTATAGTTTTTAGTTCTGTATTGTGTTTTATTAAGTATCAAGAGAACCGCTACCCTTGTTAGGAAATACATGTTCCTTTATTTATTCTTATATTATGAAAGGATTAAGTGACTTATTTAGATTGATATTAAGCAGTGGCTTAGTTTGATTAAATGATATAAATTACTTCGCTCACTTCTACTCAAATTTTTAAATTATATTTTTGTTACTACTCTGAGTTTAATATAACTATTGCTTGTGTAATAAGTTATTACTAATAACTCATCGTGTTAACCCAATTAAGGTAATAAAAATCTGGTCAATAATTAGTATTGTCTGTATTATATAAGAATGCTGGTTAGATATTATATAAAGATATATTTCAATTGGACTCTTGAAGTTGTTTTAAATATTTTAATTATTTCAAACCAATTTTAGAAAAACTGATAGTATGTTCACAGAGTATGATAAAATTAGAACTATTACTGTTTGTCTGTGACAGATGACAACCGATATAAATATTTTTACTAATACTACAATATTATGTAGTACATTACTTACATTCTTAATTTATATTACATTATTCTAGGGAATATATATATATCATTAACACCATTTCAAAGAATATTATTTAAAAAAAATAGAGGTTTTAAAATGGATGAATCAATAGAAAAAGAAACTATTATATGCCGAATTTGTTTACATAGTGGTCAAAGTTATGCATTAAAAAGTTTATTTGAAAAACTTGAAGAGGATTTTGATATCTGCTCAAAATTAATAACGATAGCTAATATAAATGTAAGAAAATTTTTAATATATTTTTCTTGTAACAATAATTACATTTGTATTAAATTCTAAAACTTTACAGATTGAGAAAAGTGATGGTTTCTCAAAACTGATTTGCGAAAAATGCATCAAGAGATTAAAAAAATGCATTGAATTTATAAAATTATGTCAAGACTCTGAGAGAAAGCTTAAAGAATGTTCTCCTATTAAAGTTAGCAATAAACATAAAGACCAATGTACAGAAACAATATTATCACACAAAATTGGATTAAATAGTAGAGTTGAAAAAGATAACAAAATTAGTCAGATTCCAAAACCTTTTAGAGAGCAGTATCAATGTTCAACTTGTGGAAAATTAATGTCTTCCAGGTAATGCTTTACTTATTATTCAATTAAAAAATAGTTTAAGTTTTAACAAATTTTGATTATTATGTCACTTTAAATTAATATTTTACTAAATAACATTGCAATATTTTACAGATATCGGCTTAAAACACATTTGGTAACACACACCAAAGAGCGTCCTTACTCATGTGCCCAGTGTGGGAAAAGCTTTTCATTAGCAGAAACATTAAATGTACATAAGAGGACACACACAGTATGTATGTTTGGTAAAATTAAAACATTACATTTAAAATGCATTATAATTTTTTTATAGTTCAATTAATTTTGGTATTTTAACATTCTCTATAAAATTTTATATATGTATGATTCAAATGTAATTTTTGTAAACCTTTTTTCATTAATTTCTGCGATATAAAGTTATAAAATGCTATTCTAGTTTAAAAATACTTTATAATTATTTTGATAATGTAATTAAAATTTATAATAAACAATATTGTTTAAATGTAGGTTAAACTAAAAAATTGATGGTCCTTTTTTGGTAGGATTTTTATATTTCATTTAAATACTTTTTGCCAACAGGGTGAAAAACCATTTCAATGTCCTACTTGTGGTGAAGAATTTGCCCATTCAGCTGGTCTCATTGCTCATAAACGGAAACACACTGGTCAGTTACCATACCAATGTCACCTGTGTCCTAAAAGATTCAGAACAGCTGGACATTTGCAATATCATATATGGTAATATACTTTCTTTAATAAGTAGTTTAATAAAATAATGTTTTTTTAAACTGTAAAAATGTATTGAGAGTGTTCATGTATTACAAAACGCACTTTGGAAGTGTTGTGTAGAGAATTGGGAAACACAACTTGTAATAAAATGATTTGCCGTATACATTGGCGCATTATATTTTACAATGAATCACGTAAGAAGGTCACATTTTTAATAAGATAATGGTAACTTAAATAATTTTTGGGAAAATAGACACTTAGGTGCATCATTTAAGAACACTGTGATACATAAAAATATTAGGCCGCTCTACTTTGAGGGAAGGGAGGAACAAATCTTCGAAAATTGCATTATGTAAAATTTGAACTCTCCCATGTAAACTCTCAATTAATGAAATATCGAAAAATATTTTTATAAATTAATTTTTAGTAATTAATTAAATCTTATAAAATTGTAATACTACTGCAGCTGATGAACGAATTAAGAATATAATATGATTTATTTTCAGTAAGCATACGGGGAAAAGAAATTTTGGCTGCGAAACGTGTGGACGTGCCTTTATCACCCGTCAGGATATGAAGCAACATTTAGTATCCCACATTAATGACAAGCCACACGTCTGTTGCGTCTGCGGATTAAGACTGAGTCGAGCATCCAATCTCAGACGTCATATAAAATTAGCGCATAACGAAAAGGATACAAAAAATAAATCACTGCAACTGAATAGAATAGAGAACAATCCAGAAAAATGACCTTTGATATTGTCACTTATTTTTATACATTTACTATTAACAAAATGATCCGCCATACGTTGAATTCATTTGTTACAAAAAATACGATGAGTGAAAAACCGCTCGACGATTTTGTACAAACCTCACGTAAACCATCTACTAAATACAAACAATGCCTAAATATTTGGTTTGGATACGAGTCTGTTCTTGATTTAAAATAATTGCAACGAAAAGTGGCATTCATTTTTATAAAAGGACTAGATGAACTTTGTTCATAATCATTTCAGCCGTAAGACGTTCACTTCTGGCCATAGGCCTCCCCTTTGGACCTCCATGAACATCTGCCGGAGGCGACCTGCATCCAGCGTCTTCAGGCGTCCTTTACAAGGTCGTCGGATGACGCTGAACTTGTTTAGACCTACAAAAAATAGTATGGATCAGCGGTTTGTCAGTTTGCCGACCATGCGACTCTGGATACATTTTTTTTCGGGATTTTGGGTGAAACTGACGTCGCTGACGTAAATGGTCAGCAATGCAACCAAAGCGCGGATTATGGCGCAGTTGTTTATAGGCGATGGTGTTCTCTTATCTGCTCCGTGTTGCGCTATACAAAGTTGTAGTACATTGTTTTGTTCTATAATCAATAAAATTTTTGCAGAGCACGCGATGGATTATTTCGGGTATTTTTTTTACTTTTATATTTATGCATGTATTTTTACATTATTGGAATTATAATAAGGATCCCTGAGATGGAAAATAAAATAAACCCTATAGTTTTTTTTCGATAAATGAATAACACAACACCAAGAATTTTTTGAAATCGGATTATAAGTTCCTTAGATTAGCGCGAAAAACAAATTCTTCAGCTTTATAATACACTTCTGGACACGTGTATTCAGATTTCGATGGTGCCTACCTAAATATGATTGCTAGATTGAACCAAAACTATTGATACAGTTGGAACTTGATACATTTTACTATCTATGATTGTATGGTTTTAAATTTGAATTCATCATACCACCTCTACATGGAGCTACGCCCAACAACTTGGGTTAGCGCCTTGATTAAAGTAGTTGATTTTTAAAACAAAACATGTTTAATCTAATAAAGCTTTAATTAAATCACATTTTTAAGAATTAAATTCAAGTAAGTAAACCAATAAAATCAATTATTCTTTACCTAATATAAATTTCTATGTGAATAAAGATATATCTACTTGATTGAAAATAATTAAGTTTTATACCAGAATAAAATTGACAATGTTATAAATAACTATATTAGAAGGATTGAGAACTTATTTCAATTACGGGCTTGTAACGCCGCTTACGCTGTATAATTTCTAAGGCTTCTCATATCCTCACTCAGCAAAACAGTATAAGTACTTTTTCACACTGGTACCTGTTTTATGAGTCCATAGTACCTATCAATGTCATTAAATAAAAAGATTTGTAATATTTTAACAAAATCAGTTTATATTTATTGGATAATATCAGTAATTAATTTTAAAAGTATTAGTTTTTGTACATTTGTAGTAACTCAGTCCATAAAAACATTAATTTGAATTATATGATTGCCTGATTTTGACTAATTAAAATACTTTATTATACATGATTTTAAACTTATAGGGCGTGGTTTTCCACTTATCCCTTTTTATATTTAAAAAAATCAACGGAAGCGCCGGTCTTCAATAAAAATATTATTTAATTGTTTTAGCGGGTAGTTAGGGAAAATGTATATTTTGGTACTCCAGGGATAACTATATTTTTTCTCAAGTTCAATTTGGCTTGTCTCATAATCATTTCAGCCGTAGGGCGTCCAACGCTGGACATAGGCCTCCCCTTTGGACCACCACGCATAACTGTGGATGTCGCAGGCTATACGGTGTTATAAAATTCTCCTTGAAAATAACAGCCATCAATGAATTAATAAATGCATGGTAGAGTAGCTATATATAATGATAAAATTCACTAAATCATCTCATGTCCGGAGTTTAACCTTTAAATGCACAGATTAACAATAGCAACACGGACACTTAAAATGAATGTGGCAGGTTTCCATAGATAAATCTCGTCTAAGCAATTGTCATTATAATATCATCGTGGTATAATATCCGAATTTAAAATTCCAACGATTTTTCTATTGTCATTCTTTTCTTCATCATTCAAGTGTTCTTTGTTTTCTAGAGCTGCTAAATATCTTATTTAGCTCAAAAGAAAGACTGAATTTATTCATTATTATATTCTATCTAGTGAGAGTAATCTAATTAATATAATTTCAATAAATTTGACGACGAATTGTGAAAATGCCATCTCAAGACATATTCTATTCTGAAAAATATTACGACGATGACCACGAATACAGGTATGTAATAGTAATATTCACATTAATTATACAATATTATTTTCAAATGAAGATACGTTTCGTTAAATTAACCTCCCTTTATATACGTGAATTTGTATGTGTATATGTAGATTTTGTACCAATTACATTTTAGGACTTGTTACTCATGTATATAATATTGTTAAGTAAATATTCAGTCTATGATGTCTTAAAAGACATAAAAGAAGCCTACACAACAATGATTATTCTTTTGTCTAGGCATGTGGTGCTACCAAAGGATATGGTGAAACTCATTCCAAAGAACCACTTGATGAGTGAAGAAGAATGGCGCAGTATAGGTGTTCAACAAAGCCATGGATGGGTACACTACATGACACATCAACCAGGTAAATTTAAAAATATTAATTGCTTTCATATAAAATTATAAACTTGTATTGTTAATGCCCATCAATGATTTATTTTCAAGTCTCATTAATATTTTTGTTTTATTGCAGAACCTCATATCCTCTTATTTCGAAGAAAGAAGCAGCAACCACAATAAATTTGAATAAACATATTTTAAGATACAATTTAATTATTAATTTAGAAATATTGTTGACTTAGTTTTGCTCATAACAATTTACATTTTGTTTATCTTTCCATTTATAATTATTTAATAATTTTATATGATCATGAAAATTAACAAGTTAAGCACACTTTTTCAGCTAGGCTTAAAAACTTTAATTTTATTTTACATGAGGTTTGTTTAGTTTGTTCCTCTTTATATTCAAACTTAGTTGATCAGTTGAATATGTTTCAAGATCTTCATTAAAGTTTATAAGTCATTAATTTTAAGTTTCTTGTGTCTTTTATGATATCACTTGTGTATTTCTTATTTGGAGCAAGATTTATTAAATCTGTTGAAATAATATTGTGACATTATTAATAAAATATTATCCTATGAGCCTTTTTTCGAATGTGAAGTTAATTTTAATCAAATTTGTACAAATAAATGTTTGGTGCTATATTTTTGTGTTTATTTTGTAGTACAAGGTTACTTTCAAATATATTGAAAGACAACTGAGTTCTCAAAACTTTTAATAGTCTCAAAAGATACTTAAATAATTGTTATAGGATCAATACCATATTTAAAAAAATCATTGATAAGAGAAATATTATTTTCTTTTTTTTTTAGCAGTGGGTGATAGAGTTTCTGATTGAGAAAATTCTAAGGAGTCCACTTTAATGTCCTCTGTAGTAACAGTTTCTAATAAATCTAGACCTTGTAATTGTTCTTGTTCTAAGCTGTGGAGCATTTGAAATCCAGGTTCTAGAGATGGAGTGAATGTACTATCTAAAGCAGCAGGGAAGTGTAATTCTGGCACTTCTTGAAGTTTTAATTGTGGTGCTATGTCTCCAATTGCTAGTGCTTCACACTGAGATCGTAACTCACCACATGTTTTTATTACTTTCTGACGATATTGCACTACACGGTTATCATAGAACTCAGGAATGTTTCCGACATTCAATTCCATAAATACTTTAGAAATTATATCTGGAAATCCTGACTTTATACCACCTGCCTGTTTATCTGCTACAGTTCTCATTAATTTGCACATGTTTGCCAAATATGTGTCTAGAGCATCAGCAACAGCATTGAGTGCCGTGTTAGTGCATGTGGCAATACCCACATGCCCTATACTAATAGCTGCACACTGCTTCAGAGCTCTTTTGTGAGATTCTGGAGTAAAAGGTAAGATAACAGGGCCCTTACCAATTGAAAAGTCACAGTATTCTTTTGGAAGAAAATTGATTGGTCGAGAAGGCAAGTGTTCCATTGCAATATCAGGAGCTGGAGGAGGATTGGGCAAACTTAATGCATCAAGCCTTGCACCTTCAAATACTGCATTTTCAGTTTGTTCTAAAATAGCAGACAATTGTCTAGCATATGCATGAAGCTGAATTGTATGCGTAATGATATTGGATTTTGGTAATTCTACAGGTGAAGATTTCACAGTGATTGGAATTTCAGGAATATTTTGCATTCCAAGTTCAATAATTGGATTAAAATTAACAGTTTGCAGTACAGTTTCATTAGGTTCATCACCTTTAAATTCTCCCCAAAGCTTTCTTACTGACATTTTTTTATATTATATAACACAGTTTGTTGTTTGTAAACAAAACTTAATTGGCCTTGATTACTTCTTTTGTAGTAGTTGTGACTTCTCAAATCTCACTTATTGCAGGCTGCCTTAGTCTATGTAAAATATATTTCTGTTGTTATTTTATTGTAGGTTGGCTACAAGGCTTTTCGCCGTTATGTAAAATATTTTGACCAGTGTGACCACAATTCATTGAAGATTTTGATCCATTTCTGTAAGTAAATTTAGAATTATAATTCTACTTAACTCACATGTACCAAATGTAGAAAAATAAACTATAAAAACTTTTAAAAATACTCTATTAAAATTTTTGCCTAAATGCATTTTTTTTAATCTATAGAAAGAATGTTAATGTTTTAGTATACTTACTGTGGAGACAAGTGAACCCTAATATCAACTAATATGTATTCATGTGTCTATTTTTTTCTTTTTAGTCAATGTTCTGAGCGCTGTGAAGCCGGTTACTAGTGGAATATATATATTAATCAACCAAAGATTATTTTATTACTGCATACCCACTTTAGTTACATATACAACAAGTAGTAACATTACTAAACAATAATTTAATTAATATTAACAACGTGAAAGTTTGGATGGATGTTTGCTCCTCTTTCACGCAAAAACTACCGAATGGAGTTTAATGAAACTTATAAACTTACTTACAATAATATAGCTAATACATCGGAATAACTTATAGGTTACAATTTATAAAAGTAGATTGTGTGGATTGTCTAAAATATAACGGTAAGTGTCAAGTAAGCAGGAAAAAATCCACCATCGGTGATATATTCTGGCGTGCGATGCCAAAACCGTTGAAGTTACACATATGTAATGTATGATGGATATGTTTATCTTAAATATCCCTACAAAAAAGGCCGGTATGTATCTATATCTTATGTGTAAGCTATTAAAACCAAAATAGTGAACCATAACTATGATAAAAATTGATAATCTATTTCAAATGCACGCACATTTGGTAGTAATAAATTGATAACTAAATGAAAATAAATGCTTTTACCGCTTCTGGTATTTGAAATAGATAAAATATCTTTCACGCCACATCATTTGGACAAATATTTTAATAGTTACGACGATTACAAACCAAGTGCGCGTCGTGAGACATTACGATGCGGTCTAACGGCACGGTGCCGCCCATGGATAACCGCGCTACAGTCCAGGTATTGATTGTGTTTCCGGCTTTTTACACGGCTTAAGTGGTACTTTTAAGCGCCTCCAATATTCTCACTCACTCTGCAAAATACAGTACAAATACCGTTTTACGCTGAGTATTCTGTGAGCCCGTGGTATCACTTCGGTCGAGCCGGACAAGTTAGTGCTTCAACATATGCTTCAGCATGGCTCTCCCACGAGTGAAAAAGTAGTTACCTAAAGGGCAAGATGACGTCTGCCTGGTCCGCAAGTTTTCAATATATAAACCACAAACATGTTACAACAGGTCTTGTAGCCAAGTTAAATACTTATTAAAAAACTTCAAATGCAATGTTTTCTTTATTCAGATGTTGTATTTCCAATGTCCACAGAATGCTCCAACACATCCATATCCGTTATTTCATTATGGTCCCGTTAAACCGGTTTATCGTTACCTAGTTTTACGATTTTTTTGTAACTTATTCTTATTAGTCTTTTATTAATATTGAAATATACTTGTGAAAAGTCGTATTGTGTCGTTATCAAAGACGTAGGTTAAAAATATGGTGCTTAAATTTTATCACTTTCCTTTAAGTGCTCCGTCAAGAGGTGCTTTTATGGCAATAAAAACTATCAATGAGCCCGTAGAAATAATCCATGTGGACTTGTTCAAAAAAGAACAATTTCATGAAAGTTTCATTAAAGTGAATCCTCAGCATTGCATTCCTACAATTGATGATGATGGTTTTGTATTATGGGAAAGTAAGGCAATTGCTTGCTATCTGGTTGAAAAGTATGAAAGGTATGAGCTATATCCGAAGGATTTGAAGCGCCGCGCTATTGTAAATCAGAGATTGTATTATGATAGCTCCATGTTGTATCCTCGTATAAGAGCCATAAATGCAAGTGTTGAGTAATTTATTTTAATCGCATTATACTTATAACCATCGCATAATATCGCAATATACTTTTTCACCCGTGGGAGAGACATGCTGAAGCATATGCGGCCGCACTAATGGGACAGAATACTCAACGTGAAACGGTACTTGTACTGTTTCGCTGATGAGTGAGGGTATGAGAGGACCTTAAAAATGCCGCTTAAGTGGCGTAAAAAGTCGGCACCACAACTAATGCTCGGACTGTGGCGCGGTTGTCCATGGGCGACGGTGTTCTCTTACTCTACAAGAGACCCATCTGCTCCGTTGTCTGTATATGTTGTATGTCTATACTATTAAGAAAAAATCGTGTTATATTTGAGATGTCTTTAGTCAGTGCTCATAAAAATCAAACAATATTTAACTGATGATATTTAAAAAGATTTTGCATACATTAAGTAGGCTATCACAGTAAAGTTAGTGTGACAGTTAAATCCTCTTTGACTCAGTTTATTTAATTATTTTTTATTAACAATAAATGTAATATTTGAAAACAGGAATGAATATTAATTTGTGGCATATAAACATCACTTAAATATAATTAACATGCTGTTTAATTTTTTATGAATTGAATCTATTTATTTTCAGTATCCCATTCTATTTCATGGAGTTAAAGAAATAAAGGAGGCATTGAAAGTTGATCTGAACATCCAACTTGGATATCTAAACGACTATCTGAATGAGAGCAAATGGGTTGCTGGTGAGGACATGACTGTTGCTGATTTTGCAATTGCAGCATCAGTTTCAACTATTGTAGTAGGTTTTTTGATGACATCAAAAATTATAATTATTAGATAATCTTGTTTAAACTTTTTAAGCATTTAAGAAAATATTGAATGTTAATTTTTACTAAGTTAAGCTGTTTTAGTTAATTTTCTTAGTATATTATTTAATAAAATACATAATTTTGGTTAATATAATAATATATGACACAGTTATCCTATTGAAATAAAATGAAAAGTTATTAGATTGTTTTTTTTCAGGCTATTGACTGGGATTTTGCTCTCTTCCCCAATATTAAAAGATGGTTGAAGGACTGTGAAATAATTCCTGGATTCCAAGAGAATTTTGAAGGTGCAAAGATATTTGGAGATGCCGTCAAGAAGAATTTGGAACATTAACTTTTGTTATTTGTATAAATAGAAATGAATGCCTTAAATATATATATATATTCTAATCTTTTTATATTCTATATTGTATTATTTAATAACTAAAATTAAAAAATAATAATAATACTATTTTATTTACTGTAGTTTTAAGTTTAATTAATTTATGCAAACAATAATCTTAAGGAACCATTGATCATATGGTGACCAGATACCACAAAGGCAACTGCAATCTAAGCATTGAGAAAATAAATATCTTAATTGTATTCAAAACTTTTTTAGATAATATATTTACGTTAGAACTTGAAAGTCTTATCTAATCTATTTTTAGTGATGCAGTAAGTTATTTTCTTGTGGATTTAGTTCAGTTTGATATTATAAATTGAGATGTGCTCTGAACGTTTTAAAAATTAACAATGGGTCTTAAACTTTATCATTACTCTGTGAGTGGTCCTTCCCGAGCAGTCTACATGACCATTAAAACTCTGGGTATACCATTTGAAGTTAAAATAGTAGATTTAATGAAAAAGGAACAATTCAATGAAAGTTTTCTTAATATTAATCCTCAACACTGTGTACCAACTATTGATGATGATGGTTTCATTTTGTGTGAAAGTAAAGCTATTGCATCTTATTTAGTGGAGAAACATGGAAGAAATGATTTGTATCCAAAGGATTTAAAGCAGCGTGCTATTGTGAATCAGAGGCTGTATTTTGACAGTGCTTCATTGACGCCACGTATACGTGATATTATGGTACGAATCAAGAATATTCTGTGCTTTGCTATAAGTATGAAGGATAAATAAAGTAGGGAGAAGACAGTGATAAAAATTTCGTTTGCTGTCTAAATGGTTGAAGGCCCAATGTTTCGTCTCTCTGGTGTCCTGTCTGGAGTGATATTTCTATTTAGAGAACTGAATTAAAAGTACCTAACGGGACAAATAGTCATAATTAATTAGATTTTATTATTTTTTCCAAGGTGTTGTTTATTAAAACATTCAGAGAAATATTTCTGCATGCAATAAGCTAGTATTAGAGTTCGAATGTTTATAATCTCTGTCATTTTTAGCACCCTATTATTTTCCAAGGTGTAAAGGAAATAAGAGAATTATCAAAGGATAATTTAAATAACCAACTTGAATTTCTTGACAATTTTTTGAGTAAGAGCAAGTGGGTGGCTGGTGATAATTTAACTATTGCAGACATAGCCCTCGCATCATCAGTAGCCACAATTTTGGTTAGTAATAATGTACAGTTTTTTATTTAAGTGATCTTTAAATCCTAATCCCTAGCGACTTTTCGTTGTAAACTAGTCTCATCTTGAATAGACCGAATGTGTTTTACTAGTTAATTAATTTTAGCTACAATTTATATTTTAGCATGTAATGAAAATCTTATTTGAAATTATAAAATCAGGAGTGTTTTAACATTCCCTTTTATTACTTTTATATAAGTAATCTGAACTTTTTCATACTTAAACCACAAAATAATTCTGATTAAATTTAACATTTTAATTCTATCAGTTCACTAAATGTATATATTTTAATTTCAGGCAATTGATTGGGATATTTCAGTCTATCGAAATATACAAGCATGGTTTAAGGTATGTGAAGAAAGTATTCCTGGATTTGAAGAAAACTTGAAAGGTGCAAAGCAGTATGGTGATTTTGTTAAGAAAAACCTACAACAATAATCAACTCTTTATTTTTCTTAATTATAAATAAACATTCATTTTCTTTATTATTTATAAAATTTAAAAACTAATTGGTTCTCATTTTTAACATGTCTTTTGATGATTAGTTCTGATTTATAGCCTTTATCTAACATAATTTGCTTAACTTCTTCTGGAATGTTCTCTTCAATAAGTAGGAGATAGAAGATGCCCTCATCTGTTAATATCTTTGGTATTAAATCCAGCAGTTTATCAGTCACCTCTCTTCCTTTAACACCTCCAGCCCAGCTAGCTTCAATACTATTGCTCATACACTCCTCGGACTCAGTAACAACATATGGAGGATTGAAAATTACAATATCAAATATTTTTTTTAAAAAACATACCCCTAGGTCCATATTAACACACTCCAGAGAGACCTTATTATAAATAGCTGTACTTTTAGACATTAAGCAGGCTTTGAAATTGACATCAGTGGCGAAATATAAGCAATTTGATAAAGCCATTCCAAGTGCTGTTATAATAACCCCACTTCCTGAGCCTATTTCAAGGCAATATAAAAGATCTTTAGTTTTTAAATATTGAAGCTCTTTCTCCAATGCATCTATAAGAAGAAAACTATCCTCTGCAGGCTCATAAACATGTTCAAAGTCATATTTATTAATATGGTTTTGATGCGGTGTTTCCATTTCAATTGATACTTCCTTGACTTAATAATATGCTGCTAGTACTTTGCTCTGGTTCTGGATGTTCAGCTTTAATAATAGCTTTATTTTTACTAATCATTTGTCTTATTTCATTTAATCTATCCTGTAATAAAAATTGATAAATAAACAAAATTGACATAATAAAACACAGAACTTCTATCTAAAAGTAAAAAATATCATGATAATTCAATGCAAAGAATCTATTATAATAAGATTACCTGCGAGGCCTGTAAAACATTCAAGACAACTGTAACTTTATGCTTGCATGCAATGAGTTTTTTCACATAGGGATCCAAGTTAGGATGATTAACTAGTGCTTCTCTTACTCTCTCCAAGTTCTCATTTAAGGAATCAATCTGTTGTTTCAGTTCTAATTGCGCAATCCTAAAAAATGTTAGAGAAAAGTAATTTAGAATTTTGTTAATCTTTACACGTTGGACACTAAATTACGTAAAAATATCAAGTAACACAAATATCGCAAAATTTATACCTTGTTGCTCGTACTCTATCATCTAGTTGATCAACTGTAGGCTTCAAAAGACCTAAAAGCCCTTCTGCTAGAGTATCCCTAGTTGGATTATCACACAAATTGCCTGTATTTTCATCCGCCGAAGTTGTAGTACTTTCTGTATCATCCATTTCAGTAAATATTTAAACACATTATGCTTGGCTTAACTTGGAAACTTCTATAAGTTTTATGTAATTTAATGGGACACTTAAGCAATGATTATAAACTGCGAAGGAATAAATAATTACAATCATTTACATGTTCAATTTTTTGTTAAAATAAAATTTTCAAATTCTTAGCTTTGGCTTTTTGTAATTTGTCAAAGCTCTGGCAATTGTCAACCACAAGACAAATAGTTAGCCACAGACTCCCTCAATATGTTTGGCCTAAATAAAAGTTCATAAGAGGTCTGGCATGAATAAATTATTGTAATTTGTTTTTTTTTTAAATTTTATTTTATTATGTTTATTAATAATTTTTTCAATGTATATATCATGTAACAATGTATAAATAATCCCCCTTAAAAATAAAAACTGTCAATAGAATAGGAATAAAAAGTTTTACTCATTATTAGATACTAGAAGTGTTTAATTAACTTTAAATACTTGCTTATCAATCTAGTAAAGTAGAAACAAAAATTTAATATAAAACTATAAATTACAATAACTAGTTAAAATATATCTAACATGGAAGTTTAAACAGTTAAACTATTTTGAGCAACTATTGTTTAAAAAGTGGAAAAAACATTTCAGTCCTGAATTATTATGATAATAAAACAGTTTTGTTGAACAAAATATAATAAAAGCGAATGGAGGCAAAAACCAAGGGACAAAGGCCACCCTAAACTTGAATCAATTTCACCCAATGCTGAGAAACCGTAACCTTTTTTTTTCGAATAAGAATTCGAATATGCATTCTATTATAAATCGACTGATTACTATTCCATGTTAGCTTTTATTACATTTCGCACACAAAATCAAGAATCTTAATGATATTAAATAGCTGTGGCACTACTGTTTTTGGCTGATGCTGTCATTTAGCTAAACTAATGAAGTGTTTTCGAGAGCGAACGCATCTTCTCTTTGACGTGCGAATCCATGTCAGCAAAGTCGTTTAGAATCTCCTCGATCATGTCGTTGAATATCGTCGGCCATTGGAGCTCCAGAATGCGCAAGCGTTGGGCGGCCCCGCACGCCAACTCGATGGCTTGCGAAAGTTGGCAGCGACCACGAATTCGCCAACTCATATCGTCCTATAACATTGAATCAGTATTTTTTTTCTTGTTTTATATTTGTGTATATGTACAAAATATAATACATACACACAATATAATATATATAACTCAATAATATCATAAATAAATAATAAATAGCGTTCGGCTAGAATTATTGATTTAATATTTCAAACAGTCCAAAATTCGTATTATTTTAAGAACCTCCCCTAGGAGTCTGAATTAACGACAACGGTATAGCGTATTAAAACAGAAATTAATTTTCAAACGTAAACCAGAGAAAAAATAGAGGCTGAACTACTCACCTGAGACACACTCCCCTTCTTGTATTGTAGGGCCTCCTTGGCGATGACGTCACGCAGGGCCGGGTCCGCGTTCCTCAACCAGGCCTTGGCGCTCGTGGCGCTACTCCCACTCCTTCCGAGCCTCGCCAGCAATGGCTGCAAGGGATCGTCCGGCAACGCACGAAGGACCACGTCGCTTAAACCGCTGTATGTCCTGTTCGCCGATCGCATCTCCTCTTCAGTTATCTAAAAGCATTTACCTATATTAAGCATACGCTAATTCAGCGATCCAAACTATTTTTTTATAATATAGCGTACAACGGAGCAGGTGGGTCTCCAATATGGTAAGAGTACATCGCCGCCTATGAACAACCATGCCACAGTCCATGCATTGGTTGTGTTGCCGGCTTTTTACGCCGTCTTAGATATCCTCACTCACTCTGCGAAACACAGTATAGATACCGTTTCACGCTGAGTATTCTGTGAGCCCGTGGTATCACTTCGGACGAGCCGGCCCAATTAATGCGTCAGCATATGCTTCAGCGTGGCTCTCCCGCGGGTGCGACAATATTAAGACACTCGCCCGACCTCTGTCAAGCCCTTTAGACCCATTAGATCCCCTAGCCACAAGGCTCTCATTAAATTACGGAACCCCATGGAATCATTCCCTTAATAAAATAAACCGGAATATAAACCAGATTAGGTATTTATTTTACTTATTATTAGCATTTATGTATGGTCTAAAGATCACACCGCGGTCCACCATACATAAACTCGCAAATGATGATGAAATAGTTGGCTCGTCCGGAAATCAGAGGCTCAAAGAATACCGTCTTGAAATACTTGTACAGTGCTTCGCTGATTGTCATAAAAACCGAATCATCAATTATCAATCAATGTCGTCCCAGGACCCGAGAGATCCGGAGAGGTCCGTGCTGTTAGCTTGTCACTTTAGTGACTGCAAATAAATGTTATCCCTATACGAAATAAGGAGAGCTGGGCGAAACAATACTGTCTCAATCGCTTATGTGCGATAAAAAGCCGGCAACGCAGCATGCGGGGATTGTTGGGCGGTAGATGATGGGCGGCGGAGTTCTCTTACCATATAGAAGACCCACCCGCTGCGTTGTCCGCTATATCATAAAAAAAGTATTGCTGAAGCTATAAATTTTAATAGAACAACAATTTTTTATAAGTATTCACCTCATTAGTTGACAAATGCAAGTTGCAAGCAAGGGATATATGAAACGTTTTACCTCAATTTCGTTGATCTCTTTCAGGCCCCAATGCGATAACCTGTAAATAGCGTATTCGCGCCAAAGCTTCGCACAGATGGGATTCCCCTCGGGAAGTACTGTCACACTTGCGAGACCGCGCAGCTCGGCCAAGGAATGCAACTGCCCCAAACATTGCAGACCAGTCGCCCGGACCGACACGTGCGCTACGTTGGGAAACCTGCAAACTCTTACTGTGAGAAGAGTATTGGAAGAGCAAACTTGAACGTCGTTGAGTGTCAATAACTAAAATTATTACAAACTCACAATATTTGTGTACGCAAATGTTTTCCAAGCACCATACTTCAATAATAAAAATACCCATTACACTCACGATTTATTGGCAATTGCTTTAAAAAGGCTAGAAACTGTCCTAAGATGAGACATTCGCCTTGCTGAGATATTTTGAAATAATCGTTTTCTTTAAATTATAAATGTTAACATATTGTCTCTCTTAGCCAGTAGGTGGGTATTACATTTTATTATAATTTTGTATTAATTATAATTTATAAGAGAGTTACATTTTAAAAATGTAATTTAATTTAAATAGCAATCCTAAGCTATACTTACTTGACTTTCAATTCCGACAGGCACTGAGCAACCGCGTTGAACTGAACATAATGGAAGGCGGCCTTCGTTACGGTCTGCGCCTTCTCCCAATCCCAATCCCGGGCCAGACGCCTCACTGCACCCGTTCCCCAGGCACTGACAACCCCATCATTCACTTCTATCAAGTAGTCCACGCCCTGTTCGCGCTCTTTACTAGGCTGGACTTTCACGACCGGTTCCGTTGCTTTCACAACCGAGCTCTTCTTCGCCCTGCCCGTGGACGCCCGTTGTCCAGACAACGCTCTATCGCTCCTACGAGCTAGCGTCGCACTCCGTATGTTCCTACCCTTAACTAATGACCCCTGCCTCTTTAACTTCTGTTCACTGGCAACAGATATCCCACTTGATACATTACTATCGTTGTCTGTATTTTTCATCTTCACCCGACTTTCTGGATCGCATACGGACTTTGAGCGCACCGTGCTAAACTGACGCCTCTTAACGGTTGGGGTTCTCCGAAACCGCCTCTCTCTGGTTTCATCTTCGCTGTCTGACGAGTTTTGTATGGAGCTTAGGGACGAATCGACAACTGGCCCAACACTTGACACGCTCTCCCACCGTTTGAGAATTGGCTCTTTGCTGTCAGCTAGTTTCACATTCTCCAATGAGGATATAATCGGCAGTAGTATTGGTGGTAGCCTGAGGTCGCTACTTGTTGATGTGTGTGAAGCATCTGTATCCTGTGACGCGCTGCGCTCGGAGAAATTCACGCGACTCTTTGAGGGTTTTCGGGCAGTGTTGCTCCTTTGAATCTTGGTTTTACCATTCTGTGTCTTGCTGTTAGCGCGTGGTGCGCTTTCTTCTATAGTCTGTGCACATGCTATTACATCTGGCATCACCGCTGTTTCCACTGTCTGCTTTTCTTGAAGCTTTTCAGATTCGCTATCTGGATCGATATGTTTCACAGGACTGGTTGGACTGAGGAAGCATTTATTTTCAGTTCTGAAATTAATTAAAATATTACTGCTATAGTCATTGTCCTCCATATATGTTTCTTACAATATGTGGCTAGAAAATTTTGAATTGTGAGCTGTTTTCATCCCTCTTCCTCCTCTTAACCAGACTATTAGCAAAACCAAATAAAACAATAAAAGCAACTATATAGATAATGTCGATTATAGATAGATTGATGACATGAAAATACAGTTAAAGTTAGTTACCCACAGGGAAAATAAGTAACGTGGGGGTTCAAACAAACATTCTTAGCAAAAATGAAATCTCTTATTAAAAAATTCATACAAAATATACCTCAACAGCTCCCAATTAGTCCTAGCGTTGTGTATGACCTGGTCCCGCCTCGCGGCTTGCTGGGCTGAGCCACTGAGGGCGCAGTAGGCCGCGTGGCCGGCCTCCTTGTTATTCCGCCAGGCCATGGCTGCACTCCGAACCTTCAACCAACAGGTATATCAAATACTCAGTCTTAATAACAACGAATTATAAATGATTCGGGCTTCGTGCGAGCAACGAGTTTCATCTCGTTCTGAATTAAATTTATAATTCAATTTTTAATTTATTCGGCCTTTGGAAACTGTTAACTTATATCAATAATGTTTTACCCGAGACCGTAATGCTTACGCAAAAATTTAAAGTTTTAACAGCCTCGTAGCTATCTAGTGTAAGCCTACCAAGTGGCGAGAGATATCGGGTTCAATCCCAATAAAAACACCTTACATAACTTCTGTCCACTTTACAGGTATTTGCGAATTGTATCACTCACCTGCTCTGTGACGTGTAGATTTGATAGTGTCACAAGATTGGGAAGGTAGGACACCAGGAATGGTGCACAGTCGCCGCCTAGAGCAACTGGATTACCTTCCAGAGACACTTCGATCAACGTTGTAGCCTCAGCAAGCGATGATACGTCTTCCACACTACAACAGAGGAAATTTTGATGTCTGCATTGGTCTTTGAAAGGGCTTGACGATGTCCGGGCGGGTGTCTCAGTAAAACAGCCATTCTGACACACTGATTGGGCCGGCTCGTTCAAAGTGATACCATGGGCTCACAGAATACTAAAGTGAAGCTTGAGAGATTTTTTAAAATATATTTTAGTGGACAACGGAGCAGGTTGGTCTCCTATATGGAAAGATAACACAACACAAGGTCTAATTTACCGCAGGTAAACCATAAGAATATGAAAAATCTCTTTCTCTCTTACTCACCTCTGCAAATCGTTGTTACTTAAATAAAGCTTCTCCAATTTTGGCAACAACTGACAACCCAACAATTTCTTCAGCCGGTTCCTTTTAAGATTCAACTCTCGTAACGCAAACATTCCTTGGAGATCGCTCTGTCCGATGAACTTTATCTGATTTCCAGCTAAGTTCAACACTTTCAATTCATTCAGGTTGGACAGCCCACCAGCCTTCGTTATACGGTTGCCATGTAAGTCCAGAACTTCTAGCTTCAAAAGGTTAGACAGGCCTTCTATTCTCTTAATTCTGAAAGTCATTCAACGTTTTCTCTATATTATCAAATGTGAAAGTGTTGGCAGAGCGGATTCAAAAGCTAATATGACGCCATGGCTACTAGTTTGATCCCTGGTCTGAATTTAATTATTTACTTTATTAAAACTTCACATGAAGGTACTATTAAAAAATCATTTCAATCTTATAAAATCTGTTTAATTATATCTATTTAAATAAAATAAAGTCGTGTTAGTTCCATTTATAATTCAAGAACGGCTCAACTGATTTGGCTAAAACTTGGTGGGAGGTAGCTTAGAATCCAGGCAAAGACATGCAAGACACAAAAAATGGAGGATCATGGTTTTAGTGTTTCTGTTTATTTAGTGGAATTGCTAAGGCTTTATAATGACCCGGTAGGCTGCGTACCGGGCAGAACGACGTATGCTGTCCAGGCCCATCACTATATATTGAACTAACCCCGACCAACGTTAGCCAGATACACTATCAATGACTAATATCCCTATTATCAAATAAAGGAAGCAGGTGGAAGGGTCAGAATTTAGGGTTATATGTATTTTATCATGCCAAATGATAAAAAAAATTATAGTAAAAATTAAAAAGAAATTCTTAGGGGTCTATCAGCCTTATCACTCAGGGGTATAAAAATATGATAACCGATTGTCAGACTTACTCAATATGCATAACAAATTTCATTAAAATCGGTCAAGCCGTTTCGGAGGAGTATGGTAACTAACACTGTGACACGAGAATGTTATATATTAGTTAACAAAACATAAGGCATAGAGAAAACCTAAAGTTATATTAGTAATAGGGTAATAAAACGTATATTACCTATTTTTACCCATCAAAAGTACCCTTAGGCTGAATAATCTCTCTAGAGAGTTCATTTTGTCGATTTGATTGTCATACACGTCTAAAAACACCAGCTTTCCAAGATCGAGGGGTAACAAGCCGGCTAAACTATTAATTAAGTTGTGCTGCAAGGACAGAAGCCTCAGTCCAGGCTCTCCTACTATATGCGGGATTGACGACAACCCCCTTCTGCAAAAAAGCAATTAAAGCAATAGAATAATGTCAAAATTTCTTAATAAACCTATAATTACGATAAGAAAAAATATTTATTTGGCCCTTACTCCCTCTACATCAAACGGACACATATAAATATATACATATGGAACAGGCACACAATTGCATAGAATAAGACCCGGATAGTTGCCCCATTTTTTGAAAACGCTTTATATTATAAAAGTATTAACTTGCTGGCTCTAGCAGCAAAATTCAAAATTTAACATTGTCGGCGAGCCTACGTAACGAGCCTCCCCGTTCGCGTTAAACTGTACAGGTCGTTCTGTCGGGCTGTTGGCTACAGCGTGTAGCCAATTAATAAAAAAATTAAAATGCTCACCTATCTAAACTTATTCTATCAGGCAGACGATCTTTCTCCTGTGCAGTTCTAGATAATTGTACCTTTCCTTCACCCACTGCTTGCAAGCTGATCGTCTCCTCCTCATCTTCTTTACGAACGAGGCTACTGTAAATATGTTAACACATGCCGCATCTGTTAAGTTATCACAGACAAAAAAGATAATACTTATTAAGTATATAGGCGTTTGTAATATCTGTGACAAAATTATACATTAGTACCTAATATTATAATTTCAATAATCATAGTATTTCTGAAAAAAAATAGATACGTTTGAATTATTAACCTTGATAAAATAGTGTTTGATCGTTGCAAAGAGATACGAGAGTCAGCTATCGCTGGCTTAATTTGTAAGAAGCGACCATCACCGCCGTCAGTCTGCCCCTCCTTCGGAGTAGTTACATCAAAGGAATTTGCTGATCTTCCTCTTGATCTAAAAGCAAGTTTTCTTACCTACAAACAATTTTAAATATTATTGCTGCACTTACGTAAACTCATTCACGTATTGAAAAGCTTACATTTCCACGATTGTTTGTGATTGGCATTAGTTTTAATATTATGTACGTTTAAACGATTATCTAAATTAATATATTTATTAAATTGTTGGCCCCATTTCAAACGGCTTCTATTAGAAAAATAAATTCGTACAAAAGACTTTGGTCCATTTTTTAATTCTATGAAAAACAGTTGCTTAGCAACAGCGCATGCTGTAAATGCTCAGAACAAATTACTCATTTCAAGTTACAATACAATTTAGGCTGGCCGTTTTCCGTATTCGATTTCCTTTTGTGGGATTTTGATTTGGAATTCCGCGAGTCAAACGTGTAAATTGATAGCTTACTGAATAGAAATTTCCGTACCTGTGCGGCGGCATAAATAAAATGTATGCAAACGCTGCGTTCCGCATGTTGTCATTAGGTTTTTTCCAGTAGTAATAAATTAGATTCATGTCGTGTCAAATCACCCCCCTGGATCACAGAAAAAGGGGAGTTGCAACCCTCGATTTTTTCCCATTGTCGCCTGATTTTTGTACGGCGTTGCGGGATAATGGATCACAAGAATTATTGAAATAGTATGAAACTCATGCCATACAAAATCAAATGACCAAATGTGTTCTTGAAATTGCCGGAAAATTGAAAAAAATTGCGACTTTGTGGCGCACTATTTTTGTACGGCACTGCACGCTTTCTTGTTATTTTTAATGTAACAATCGATGGTGAGATTGCAGTACAAAATATATTAACTGAATGTACTCGCTTTACCTGTACTTTACAATTCTTACCTGAACTCAGTTGGACAGCTTACAACTGATGGCATGAGCTGAATGTTATTATTTGATGCTCTTATATCGTTCTAGATAGGTTACCTGGTGGTTCAAATGATTCCTAATATTTTGAATACGGGCCAATAGTATATTAGACTAACCTAAGGCACTGTTCACTTTTAAAGGATTTTATGACCTCAAGATCGTTGTTTTGCAAGATTAACAACCTACAATGAAATAAACTAAAACAACAGATATTGCTGATTCTTAAGCTAATTCTATAATTTAACTGTGACTAAAATATTCGTTTGAACTAGATTAAGTAAAATATTGTAATAATGTGCTTGATTATGACTCTGTGGTTTATCTTATTAGACTGTGGACTCTAAGTGATTACGGAATTAGAATTTAAAAATATTGAAGTTTGTTTTTATTTTTAAATATAAAAGTCATAAAAGGGCCTATGTATATATAATAATAACTGGAAAAAACAACATTTACCTACGAAATTTGTGTATGTGTAAATTATTTAAAAGCGCATTTAATACAACAATATTACGTAGTTTAGCTTCCGCAACATTTTTTAGTCTAAAAATGGTGCGATACTTCCCAAATCCTTATGAAGATAGCGAGCCAGGACTTGCACTAGTGAATAAAGATGAAATTGTTAAAAGTATTGACGAACATGTTGCAGTTATTACGAAAAGATTGCTGCCTTCTCGCAGGACTGTTAACGGTGGACTCTACGTTGGAACTACGGGTGTATCATATATGTTCTATTATTTGTCGCGAAACCCTTTACTGTCCGATAAGAAAGTATACTTTCTCGACAAGAGTCTTGAATATCTGCAACCAGCTTTAGAGACTTCAGCAGGTGATGAAACATCGTTTTTACTTGGAGATGCTGGAACCTTTGCATTAGCTACTGTCATTAAAAAAGAGACAGGAAATGATTCGTTCCAAGAATTTTTAAATAAATATAAAACTCTTTTAAATTTGTATTTGAAGCCAAAATTTCTTAAATGTGGAGGTGATGAATTTTTTGTTGGCAGAGCTGGATATTTGGCAGGGGCTCTTTGGATTAGTCGTGAATTAAAAGCTGCAGTGTTTAATAGGGAGGAGCTTTACAAAATTTGTGACATTATTGTTGCATCTGGAAAAGATCATGCTAAGAGGCGTAAGAGCCCATGTCCTCTAATGTATCATTATTATAATACTGAGTATTTAGGTGCAGCACATGGCATAAGTTTTATTCTACAAATGTTACTGACTGTTCCTGGTTACTTAGACTATGATAAATCAGCTGCTCAAGATATAAAAGCCACAGTAGACTTCATATGTTCTTTACAAACACCAGAGGGTAACTGGCCTTGTTGTATGGAGGAAGTTGGCATGGCTGAACACAAACTAGTACATTGGTGCCATGGTGCACCAGGCACAGTGTTTCTCATGGCCAAAGCATACCTTGTGTACAAAGACCTAAAGTATCTAAATGCTTGCAAAAATGCTGCTGAAGTTGTTTGGCAAAAGGGGCTTCTTCGCAAAGGGCCTGGTATATGTCATGGGGTAGCTGGCAATGGAATGGTATTTTTGCTACTGTATCGGCTAACTGGTGATGACAAGTACTTGTATAGAGCAAAATTATTTGCTGATTTTCTGAATACTGATGAATTTTTAAGAGATGCAAGATTACCAGATAACCCCGAAAGCTTATATGAGGGTACCAGTGGTACAGTTTGTTATTTGGCTGACCTTCTGGTGCCAGATAAAGCTGAATTTCCCTTTCAAGATGTTTTTACCTCTTATACATTCTAATTTATTTAATTTATTGTGTTCAAGACTACTTTACTTGTCCACTTAATATGTAATATGCTGACAGTAATACATGTAATTTTCTTGTCAGCTTTCTTCAGTATTTTAAATAAAAATTACTAGTCAATTTGTTGCTTATGCACTACACAGACATGCAATTAGCAACTCATATTATAAATTTGATTACCCTTACTGATATTTCTGTTACAATAAGTATTTCAGAGCACAAAAATGTAGAGAATGTTATATTTTTTCACTGCTTAGATGTCCAGCATGTTATTTTGGCTCAAAAAGTGTTTAGAAGAAGAAATGTAAAAGTTGCTGCCTTTCAAGTACATAAGGATTATATATCTCGGCAAAATGTACAATTTGGTAATTCTAAATTAGGTTTTATCATTGATACCAAATGTGGGTATTGGGAAAGAATATTTAGTACTTTGTACGAGCAATTTAAATTGTTTCCATGGTTATTAAAAGTAGATAATCCTTGGAAAATTGTAGAAATTTTATCACAATATCCAATTGAGTATACATCTGATATCAACATGATATATAATATAAATAACTCCCACAAAATATATGAGTTTTATCATACTGGTTATAAAAGAAGTGGGAGTTTCATGCTAAATGAAATAGGATTTTTTAATAAAACATTATATTTATCATCGAAACGTAATAAACAGTTAGTAGGAGTGAAACTGGAAATATTGGTTGTATGTCCAGACAAAATAAGCCACACAACATTTGAGAGTTTCCTTCATTCGCCTAAAACATCCCAAATTGATTCCTTACACAAGATAAAGTTCTTTACACTGATTAGTTATTTACGAGATATGTACAATTTCACGTAAGTATTATCTATTAAACTTTTAAATCTGGCTTGAGCTTATGTTATTGATACCAGTGAACGAGAACTTATGTATCGCGTTTAATTTCTTTCAGAAATTAAAAAAATGAGTAATTCGGTAGAACTCTTAAGTGGTAATATCCAAAGGCCTAACAAATTCTTGATACAACATTGATTTTCATACACTTTTTAAATAGAAACGGAGATAAACGAGCAGGATGTTCAAATTAAAATGCAAAGTTTCATCGCTTTCACCTCGATGTTTGTCGTTCCACAACTGAGCGTTTGGCCAGCGGGAGTATTTCCAAACCATTACGATGCGGGGACCCGCGCCTCTGCAAGGACTGGAGATGACCATGGGCAGAGGACCGCTTGCTCTAGGTGAGCCTTCTGCTCGTTTGCCATCAATTGTATATATTTAAAAAAAACAAAGATAAACGGTCCTCTGCCTCTGAACCTTATTGCTTGCTTAGGGATAGGTATGCTCCTTTTTTGAAAGTCTCCAAATGATATTGGTTTTGAAAGAAAAACGTCCAGATGATTTTTTAAACTTTGTATTCCGTCTCGATGCTCGATGAGGAAATTCAGTTGCAGTTACTTATCCAAACAGGTCTTCAGAATATTCCCCGTGATAAATGCGATGGAAGATGCACGTGAGCTATATATTACGTTGTTATTTTATACAGATATAATATACGACGCACAAAGTCTTGGGGTTACCTGCGAAACGGTAGCTTTGACGGTTTAGTTGGTAGTTTACAGAGGAAAGAGTCTGATATTGGAGGGACGTCAGTTTTCTTCAGAAAGGATAGATTGGAATACATCGACTATGCCGCTGAGACATGGGGTAGTAGGTAAGTTCATATGACTTAAGCTTAAAAAATGGTTTAAATGTCAACACAATGAAAGCGCGTTGTTAATGGGCGACGATGTCTTTTATCATCACGAAGAAACGCATGCATCGATGTCCTAATAAAAAAGTAGATAGTTTCGGGTTCAATACCCGGTCCGTATAAAAATATATGATTTATTCAGTCTTTAGAAGGGCTTGGCCGAGCGAGAGTTTAATCAGGGTCGCGCCAACCCCCGGCTGCGCCTGTGTGCGGAACCTATGAAGCGCCTCTTTTTTAACGAATCTTCATAAAAAACGAATTTAAATGTTTAACGAATATTTTAAATTGTTAATTTTGACCGAAATAAATGTTCTCCAGTTTTACAGTATTTAGATAATATTTATCATTAATATCTAAGCGTACAAAACTGAAGAATATTTGGGAATCAAAATACTAAATAGGTAAATCCCGTTCGCTGCTGCCAGCAAACTACTGCGAAACATAAGGACCTTTCCGCGCTTGCTACTGTAACTGGCATAGTTAGCATAATTCGTAATGTTAGGGCATACAGCTGTCAAATTGTTTGAATATATAAATTCAAGAATTTTCACTACATCATTATTGATTTTCTTGGAAAATGGCTGACCTGACATAATTCCTTCACATAAATCTACGACGTTAATATCCAATGAATCATTTGCTGAAAGTTTCTCCTGTAAACGATGACAGCTATACACATACATTACACATATGCATACTATTGTACCTACTTATTGATACTCCACTACAAAAACACAATAATTTAGATAACAAAAATAATGTTGGTGGCGGCGCGGCGCCCCTATTGTCTTGGCGCCTGTGTGCGCCGCACACTTCGCATACAGGGGCGGCGCGGTCCTGAGTTCGGTCGGAGATCTTATATTACATATATATCGCTTAAACGGCTTAAACAGCCGGCAACATAACCAAATCGCGTGTACCTATAACGCGGTATTTCGCCAGTGGTCATCTCTGACCATAAAGATTCGCCTTGCCCGCATAAGCATAAGCATAGCATAAGAATTATAGAAATATATCAACTAAGTCTTTTTCACATAATTTTTTGTTATGCATTTTCGCGTCATTCTCTTCTATATTTTTGTAATAAATTAAAATCGGTTTGTTTTAGATGTGATACAAAATTAGTGTAGAAATTATCTCTGTCAAATTAATAAAAATATTGACTTTAATAAGCAATATAAATATTTCAGAATATGTTTCATTTTTCGCCATCCGAAGAATCCTGGTGGTAGTTATGCGACCTATACCAGACCATTGATGAATACAGTCTGGTATTGTACTGTAGCAATTTTGATAAGCATCGGGGTTCTTGTGTATGGCGTTTTGAAACTTAAGGCAACCGCCGCGAAGGAAGGTTTTAGGGATGCCACACCATCACTTGTAATGTTGTTCATTTTTAGCGCTTTGGGACAGCAAGGTAAGCATGGATTGTCTTTTCAAGTAGGCTTAATATAAGGCTAATATAATACAAATATAAGGCTTTTTGAAAAAAAATGTACCTTCGATGTTCTGTTTTAAAACTAATTGAAGCAATTTTAAGAGATTTTTAAATTAATTAATTAATTTTTAATTAATTATATAAGTTTCTTTAAAAATGTTTGATGAAAGACAATATTTAGATTGAGTTTTATAATTATTTCTTCTCAATTTTATGAGTGTTGTAGGCATGTGCATACAAAGACGATCATCCGCTGTGAAAATCATGATTTTCATTACGTTCTTATTTACGCTAACGCTGTATCAATTTTACAATGCAATGCTTGTGTCCGCTCTGTTAAGGGAGCCAGCGAGAACCATTCATAGCTTGACGCATCTTCTGAACAGCAATCTCAAGATCGGTGTGGAAGATGTGTTATATAATAAAGATTACTTTAAGGTAAATATCAACCGAAGTAGGACTGCGCTATCTCTTTCTACACAGATATTAAGTGGTAGTAAAATTGAGACACTATTTCAATAGAATTTAATAACACGAAGGATAGTTTTTTATGGATAGAAGGAGGCATATAAGCAGGAGGCTTATTAGGGTAAGCGGTTCTGCGCCCATGGACACTGGCTGGGCCACAGGAGACTTTTTTAAGGTCCCCACGCCGTACTGGAAATAGCTGTGCATGTTGCAAGTTCAAAATAAGAATCAAACCCGATACTTATTGCATCTTACAATTATACTTGTCGGCCTTCAGGCTCTTTGAGGAAATTTATTATATTTTACCTGTTTCCGGCACACTCCTAACAGCCTTAATGATGTGTACTATTTATTATTTCAGCGTACTACCGATCCCATAGCAAACACTCTTTATCATCAAAAAGTGGTGACGGGGTCCAAAAATAACTTCTATCCTCCCATGAAAGGCATGGAGTTAGTTAAATCTGGTGGTTTTGCGTTTCACGTAGACACGATCATAGCATATCCGACAATGCGCCGATTCTTCAGAGGCTGAAATCTGTGAGGTCCAGGAGGTCTACATGATGCCACCGCAAAAGATGGGCGCGGTACTGCAGAAGCGTTCGCCCTACACCGAACACGTTCGTTATGGGTACTGTATTAGTTCAAATGTAAATCAGCATGAAACAGTTCTGCGTTTCAGTGAGTGAGTGAGTGAAAGGGCAACACAGCAAGTGTGTATTGTGCCACGATTGTCCAAGGGCGGTGGTATCTCTTTCCATAGAGGAAAGAGTTACGCCTGTTTCGTTGCCCGCTATACCTACAATGATGTTGTGGGAAATGTAAGAGCGGCTTGTAATAAATATAATCTCTTTGTCAATTCGCACTTTTGGCTGTTGAGTCGTCATTTTACGCCGCTTAAGCGGAAAAATATAGAATAGTATAGTAAATATAGTATAAAATAATTTCAAGAGACTCCGATATCCTTACTCAGCAAAACATACATACTACTTAGCTACAATTTTAAGAGAATTAAAAAAGTAGGTTTTAATGTATTTTTATATCGGAATTTTAATTTTTGATGTTTATTAAGTATTTTAAAGCTGGCGCTAACAACCGCCTAACTTATAAACTAAACTCAGATATTTTAGTCTCGATTTTTTGCCCTTTTGCGCGGTGTTGTAGTAATAGAGCCGTTTTTATAACAAAAGATCAATTTGAGCGTCCATAGTAACAAAGTATTGAATCGGTAATAATATTTCAGAATACGAAAAATGCACGAAACTGGTGTAATGAGTAGACTAAGGTCTCTATGGGACGAGCGAAAACCTCCGTGCATAAGAACCCCGGATGCGCGCGCCATTTCCGTGAACATACAAGAATTTTCTACTGCACCGATTCTGCTTGCCGTGGGAATGTTTCTTGCAATTGTTGTATTAATCATTGAGAATATCGTTTATAGATTAGGCCAAAATGGCTGGTAATAAAAAGGTAACCGAACTATACCCAAAATTACTTTGTTATGCCTTTTCTAGTTAAGGAAACGTTCTAAGCTAATTTTTAACTATATCAATAGAGAATAATAGAGGTCATCGCGGCCCATAGACAATTTTGACGCAATTTATTTATTTATAGACATTTAACTCTCTAAAAATTGTATTTTTGAGATTATATGATTGAAATTGATGGAGTTTTACTTTTTTTTAAATAAAATGTGATTTTAAAAAAATCCTCAAAAATTATATCATACTAATTATGTTTAATTGAATACAATAGGCAAAATTGATAATGTTTTATTAATAATTTTTAAAACATGTCTTTTTGAGGTTTTCTATGTAAAATTGTATCTAATTCAGTGAAATATGATCAATTATGATGTGTTATCTCAAAATTCAAATAATATTACAACATAATTTCTAAACACCAGAAAGGCTAGAATCTATACCCGTAATATACCTTGTAAAAAACGCTTAACAGACATTAAAATCACTCTGCTTGTCAAAAAAAAAATCATAAATTATCCTGTTACCTGTGCATACTTAAACGGAGTGCGTTCCACTACTTTAATGGCCTCGCTAGAGGTCAATAATAAATCGGATGATAGGCTTCTGTGTAGGGACCGCGCTAAAAACGCGGAAACGGATGCGAGAACTGATATATGTCGCAAAGCCCAACCCGGTGAGCCTGCGACCGGCCGCTCAGGCGGCCAACGTCCCCGCGACGGCCCAAACAGAGGTTCTTGTCTCGAAGGAGTCGCCCTTGCACTAGTCGCAGCACAAAACAAATTCTCACCCCAAAGTCCGCAAAAAGCTGTATAGGCCTTATGACAACAGCATGTCATTTAAAAAAAAAACTACTTTAATAGTGCTTTCTCTATATATTTGTATTTGGTTAAAATATTGGCCTTATTTAAATATTGCGATCATAAACCCTCCTGCCAAGCGTGGTGATTAAGGCAAACCTCCTTTTGGGGGAGTAAATATTGCGATCACCAACCCGCCTGCCAAGCGAGGTCATTAAGGCAAAACACCCTCCTTTTGGGGAGGCCTATGCCTAGCAGTGGACTTGATAGGCTGATGATGATGATTGGCCTTATGATTATAAATTGTATCTCTCTTTGAAATTTGTTTATATTCTCTGTCGTTATTATGTAAATATTTTACTGATACTGCTAAAAATATGATCGTAGTCACAGAAGCAAAAAATACGAAATGAATAAAAACAGAGATTCGTCTTAATTTCTTTAATTAATATAATGCAATTTATACAAATTAAGAGTAATATTATTGTAACACGTTGCAAACAGACGTCATTCCGCCGAGGTACACATTTCGACAGCTCATAATTTCCACGCGGTTTTAACCATCTCGACTATTTGCTGTCAGCTCTTTGCTTTGGGGCAAGCCAACATTACGAATGACCATCACCATCAACCTCGGATCTGTGATTCTCCGGAACCGGGGCACACATCGTTTCAGGCGCCCCAATTACCTTAAACTCTGTAAATCAGTGTTCCCCAATCTGTGGACCGCGGCGTCATCTCTGGACTATATATAAATGCTAAACTAAAATAAATACCTAATCTGTTTTTTGCTGTTTATTTTAAGGGGTACATGAATTCCTAGGGGTCCGTGGCTGAAATAGATTGGGGATCACTCACAGGCGCTTGGTGTCAATTTATAAAATAATAACGTCTGAATTTAAAAGCCGGCCTTCGTAAGTGCCCCGGTTTACCCCTCCCCCCCTTCTCACAACTAAGTCCGAGGCCGTATAAAATGTCATACGTTACCTAAATCATTGGGGAATTTTAAGTACGTTAAAATTGATTAAAACATATCCGAATGTGTACACATTACACGTTCAAAAACGCGCAAAAATCTAGTACTTCTGTCAAAGAAACACATTTTTTACAATAACAACAAAATTATGCTTCGGGCAGATTTACCGTTAGAAAAGTATTTCCTCTATAAACACGCCCAAATAATAATAAAAAACATAATGTCGGTATAATCTCCTCAGATTTGAGGGCCGTTAATAATCTTACGAGGTAAGACTCGTAAGGCAGAATTGGTGATATAAAACGCGTAAAATCCTTCCCTCTCATATTTAAAACACTTGTAAAATTGTTATTTTATCCGATTGGCAGTATAAGCGATGCATTACATAAAACGCAAAATTCCTTGGTGAGCATTCCCCCCCTTTAGGTACAAAATCGTATGACAAATGGCAGTTGTAGGATGCGTCCGCGCACCTCACCGTTCCTCTAGCACGATCGTCTCCTGTGGATACAGCTTGAGCGCCATCAGTGTACTACTGAGAGATTCAGTCGTAAGCTGGAGAGAAAAAGTTCATTAAGTATCGACCTTCCATAGAAATCCATGTCAAATTTAGGGTGATAACTGACTTATAATTTCGCTAGATAATTTGTTGAACTTGGTTCACTGAAGGCGAAGCCAAACCGGATTTAGAAACCGGAATTAGAAAGGAGAAATACTCACGTCTCTTCTAGGCCAGCTAGATATAACTTTGTAGTTCTCTTGTGGGTAGCCTTTCGATGCTAGGAAGTCTAGTAACGCCTGGAAATCAAAGCAGTATTATTAAAACCGGCTATTTAACCGGCAACACACCCGCGGCTCTGCAAGGGCATAGGGTGTCCATTAATTGGGCCGGATCTTCTGAAGTGATACCACAGGCTCACAGAATACTCAGCATGAAATGGTAGTTGCACTAGAAACGGTGCCTCTACTGTGTTTCGCTGAGTGATTGAGGATATTGGAGGACCTTAAAAATGCCTCTTAAGCGACGCAAAAAGCCGGAAACATAAACAATACGCAGAATGTGGCGCGGTGGTTGGCGGAGGCGTTCTTTTACAAACGAACTATCCCAATTAGTGCGTCAGCATGACTCTCCCACAGATGGGTCTGTTGTCCGCTCTAGCATGAAAAAACATACCGCCAGCGTGTCGTCGGCATGGAAGCGCCTCTCTATAGATTCGTGGTGCGGCGGCGGCAGGCGAACTCGCACGCGAGTGACGTGCGCGGCGTCGGCCGGCGGCTCGGGCGGCACCCGCTTCTCCGCTCCCAGTCTGTCCGCCTCCTTCCTCGCCGCCTCCAGCTGCCGCTCCGACTCAGCGCGCTCCATCTCCTGGTTGCGCTCCAGCTCTTGCTTCTTCTTTATCTCCTCTTTCGCTCTGTAATACACGTTGCCTAAGTACACCAGTGTTCCGCAAACTTTTTTTCTTCAAAGTACATTTAAGAAACTCGTGGGAGAGCCATACTGACGCACTATTTGGACCGGCTCGTCCGTAGTGATACTACAGGCTCACAGAATACTCAGCGTGAAACGGTACTTGTACTGTGTTTCACAGAATGAGATATCGGAGGCCCTTAAAAGTGCTGATTATCGGGGTGAATAAGCTGGCAACACAACCAATGCGCGGAGGGTGGCTCTACAAGGGAGGGTGGAGGACCGCTTACTCTAGATGAGCCACCTGCTCGTATGCCACCGTATCCATAAAACATACTGAAAAACTTTGGGATCAAAGCCTGGGGAAGGATAAAAATAATGTTGAGGTATACCACCTACAGAGAAAACTAAGAGAATCCTTCCTCACTGACCTGTCCGCCTCCAGGCTCTGCTGGTAGGCTTCATCCTGCTCCAGTTTGACCCACTCCCGTGCGAGTCTCTCCTTCTCCACTTTCACGTCTTCCTCCCGTTGCACTGCGAACCGCTCCACCGCCACCATCAGACCACCCACAAGCTCCGACACACCCACGTTACCTAAACATCAAAATGATATTTTTAAGAGCGAGCCTGTTCCCAAACAGTGAAACTTTACTAGCAACATTTGCCTTAAAGTGTGGCAAAAGCGTTTTAAAAAATTACACCTGTATGCTTCGTGTGAATACTTTTAGTTCCGTACTCGTGTAGTGGATACAGATTCTATTTCTAAAACAAACGAAATATTTCTTGTATTTTTCCATTTTTGGCTTATTAGATCATAACTCATGGCTTCGTTTGAGCCTCGATCTCAGCAACTAAGCTCAGAACGGCAAGCGCATCCTTCGCACTGCCATTCTTCTATTACTAACCATGAACAAGTGTAATAATAATTCATATGTCTATTGATTTGCATTTTTCTTTTGTACGTCTTTTGTAATAAAAGAATAGTCTGGAGTTTTTCTGAATTAGGCCAACTGCTTTTGTATTTCCAGCGCAGTAGGCAGTTTTATGGAGAGGGCAAGGAAGACACAATTCTATTGGGCGTCATGGTGTAAATAAGTTAAGTTAAATCATTCAACATAAAACAAACATACTACGTGTTACAATTCAATATTTCTAAGCAAATATGCCTGCCAAGCGTGGCAATTACGGCAACTTAACCCCTAACTAGTGGGACGTCATCAAAGTCGTGGGCAACTGGATCCAGATCGCTCAAGATCGGAACAGGTCGTCTTTGGGGTAGGCCTATGTCCAGCAGTGGACTTTAATGGGCTGATGAAGAAGGTAACGTACCATTGATAACAGAAAAGATCTCAGTGTTGGAGCGCAGACGCATCACTATGAGAAGCGCGGGCAAGCGGTCTATGGGGATCCGTCGGATCGTCCTGCTCGCCACCTGGTCCAAGGCGTTTGTTACCGACGTTAGCAATCTGCAAATTTAACGAGAAATTCGATTAGTACGGGTAAATATGATCTACCATGAAGCGATGGGTATACGGTTCGAATACCGGTCCGGACGTAATACTTTTGTCACCCAAAAGAATTACTAGTTCCTTGCAGCCTGCATAAGGGAATGTCAAGCTTATCGTTACGTCCAGTACTAGCTTTCAAAGTTTCATCGCTACCACCTCGATGGTTGTCGTTCCACAACCGAGCATTTTTAGGGCAATTGCTTTCGCACCACCACTGTGGAATCAGCTGCCAGCAGGGACATTTCTCAACCAATGCGATGCTAGAAAGAAAAAACCTTCAAGAAAAGAGCATACATATTCTTTAATGGCCGGCAACGCACCCGTGGTTCTGCAAAGGTTACGGGAGTCCAGGGACGGAGGATCGCTTACCCTGGATGAGCCATCTGCTAGTTTTTTTTATAGTAAAGCGGACAACGGAGCAGGTTGGTCTCCTAAATGGTAAAAGAATACCGCCGCACATGAACAACCGCGAGACACAGTCCACGAATTGGTTGTGTTGCCGGCTTTTTACATCGCTTAAGCGGCACTTTTAAGGACCTTCGTTATCTTCACTCACTCTGCGAAACACAGTACAAGTACCGTTTCACGCTGAGTATTTTGTGAGCCAATGGTATCATTTCGGACGAGCCGGCTAAATTGTGTGTGTGCATATGCTTCAGCATGTCACCAATTCAATAAAAAAGTAGCCACGCTCTCGTTGAAGGCCCCCAAGTTGCATTAACCCAACGATGTGGAGTACGTACAAGTTCATATTGTCCGGGTAGGTGAGGTCCCAGCCATAGACGACGAAGTTGGCGGCCAGCGTCTGCAGGACCGTCTCGCAGCCGAGCAGCTGAGCGCAGAACACGTTCGACAGCACCGAGTGCTCGTGGTGAAGGTACACCGCTAGCAGCTTCCTCTGAAACATTCAACCAATCATGAGTAACTCACAAATGTACTGAAAATCATAATGCCTACTTGATAAACAAGCAGGCTGACCTGGGTTAAGTCATTCAACGCCCATGGACTTATCCCAGCTGTCCTTAACGGCTAGGTACAATCTAATAAAGTTTATCGTCTATTGGTATGCTTCACACAACCGTCCGTTAACAGTTTTTTAAAATTTATTTACAGAAATATTTTGAACATTTTCTGGGATTCTATTGTGAAAGTGTATATTACCTGTAAAATAATTACTTTATCGAGTCTGATCATTGGTAGAACCAGTCCATGCTTATTTCTTATGTCCCCTTACATCTTTTCAAGCATACATTCGCCAAACCGTTTTGAGATGCGACAGTCAAGACACCTATTTCTTTAAATTCATCTGTAAGAGTTCCGAAAGGAGCCAGCTTATAAAATTGTCGCTTGTGCCGTGTAAATATAGGCAGCATTTCTCCACTGCAATATGCCGTAAGACATAATGCTATGAAAATAACAAAAATAAATTATGCATGCCATTTTCCCATCTGCTAAATTTCCATATTAGTATATACAGTGTAAACTCCATGTAACTTCCCTCGATTTAATGACAAACTCCCTAAAGCGTCGAAATCAATTGGTTTTAGTTGGTTTAGCTTGTCTTCCATCCACCTTTTCTTCTCTCCATTTAACGACAACTCTTTATAACGCTATAAAATGTCGTCATATAGAGTTTACACTGTATATACATCTAGAACTTCAACCAACAAATCACCTCTTTGGGCGTCGCGAAGCAGGACTCCTTGATGGCGTCCTGAAGGGTCCCCTCGAAGAAATTGGGAGAATTGGGTCCGTAGCGGGCTCTGAAACGCTGCGCGAACTCTATGCAGCCCAGTGCTTCGTCCTCTACGTTTTCTGACACTAGAAAAGCAATAAAAAAATAAATATGTGAAGAAATTAGTATTTCTTAATTTTAACTTAAACGGTACTTCTAATGTGTTTCGATAGCGAGTGAGGATATTGGAGGCCCTTAAAAAATCCGCTGTAGTGACGTAAACAGTCCGCATTGTAGGACGGTTATCCATGGGCGGCGATGATCTCTTACCATATAGGAGAGCCACTAGCTCGGTTGTCCGCGGTATCATAAAAAGACTTAGAACAGTAAATAGAACAGCGCTAATGCGGTCACTATCTATGAACGAAATGTCACGTTGCTTTGATGGTGGCGCCTTTTTGGAACGTAATGGCAATAAAGAGCGATAAATGACGTTAAATTGATATTAAATCCAATTTACAACTTGTGTGAATTGAGAGGTGTTATTGGTGGATTTCAATTATCATTTCTTTATTTTTAGAGAACCGACCTTTTACAACCTGAACTTAGTTTTAGATAAGTGTATTAGATTAAGAAGTATTTCTTGATTTGAACTGGCGCGCTTGGCGTTTTACTTTGAACGCTATGTGATCTAGAATGTAATGGCCATGAAGATGCGATACTTAATCTAATTTATGCAGTTGTGAACAAACAGGTGGCGTTAATAGACTTTTACTGTCGTTTCTTTATTTTCAGAGAAACAAAGTCCAGTTTATTTTCACATAGTAATTTTTAAATAAATATCTTATAAATATATACATGGCAGTACGGTGTGGTGATAAAATTAAATTTCAATTATTCAGTCGCGATAAGATACGGACCTAGAGTAAGAATAAACTATTTTGCATCTTTAAGGTACCGTGAAGTCATGGGTAATGATTTCGATATCCTTCTGAATAAAATGTATATTATAATTTATTGAGTCTTGGGAAGGGCGTGACAGGGGCGAGTGTTTTAACACGACTTATCATTGAGAGAGCCATGCCGCCGCACTTATTGAACCGGCTCGTCCGAATAACACGGGCTCCCAGAATACTTAGCGTGAAACGGTATTTGTAATATTGTACTGTTTCGCTGAGTGAGAGGATTTCGGAGGCCCTTAAAAAATGACGCTGGAGCGGCGGCTTCATAAGCATAAAGGAGACCCACCTGCTCCGATGTTCGCTATACAATAAAAAACCTATTCATAATAAACCATTCCTAAAATGGTAAACCGGAAACTCGCTTCGAAATTAAAATACAACTCAATTTCAACGTTATAATTCAAATCAACTACAGCGCCACTTGCGCTTACACATCACACATCGCTCGCAACTAAGTTTCGAGGCGTATGTGCTCCTAGACGAACTAGAACTCATGCTGCATATGCTTCTTCGACCTGACACCTTCAACGTTCGCCCAGCACCGGAACGCTTTATCAATTTCTGCGATACCGGCGAGGGGATATCCGGTTTCATCATACCACAAATCAGCTGTAACGCCTTGATTTTCACTCTTCGCGGTATACTACTTCGGGTTTTCTCATACTTGATACGTCGTTTTAATTTCGCACGGCTAGTACTGGGCACCGGTGCCGTTATATTACTATTACCGTCACCACGGTTAGTTGGAATTTCGTTAGGGACATCAATATCGTCTTTCACATCCTGTGACTGTGTAAGCGGCTCTGTTATATCAAAATCTTGCACGTCCATGTTGTTAATAAAAAATATGTCCTCAAAAATAAGATGTTTCAGAATTTATCAAAAATACTGCGTCACTGTCAGCGACGCCTGTCATTTGTGACGAGACTTAGGTTTAGACATGTTTGAAAATGGAACATCTCTTGTGACGAACTTTTTCTTCAAAATGTAGGTATTCTCTCTCGTGTTTTGCCCCTTAATTAATTTAAATTTTTGTAGATTTTTACATATGAATAATATTAAGCTGTAAATGAATTAATGTCAATTTCCATTGTTTTAATCTTTCCTATTTAATATTCATAATCTTTGTTATTTGTTCATATTGTATAATCTGTTCTCAATATGTTCGTCTTTGGTTAAAATATTGATTCAAAGTTATACTAAAGCTGTATCTCTCTTACAATTTTCTTTTATATTCTTGTTTGATCATCTGTCGTTATTTGTGTAAATATTATCATACTGACACGGGCAAAATTGTGACCACTAGTAACAGAGGCGACAAAATAAGAAGACGGCCTTTTTGAAGTTAAACTTCTATACGCGCATGGTTACATACTTCGCTGTTACGCAACCTTAAGAATTGCTAGGGAGAGTTGCAAAGTGTTTTGGCGCTTTACGTGGGAAGGTCAAAAATCTTCAAAAACCGCGTTACGTAAAGTGTACGCATCCTTACTAACCGCGACTGTTAAACCAGGGGTGAATGTTAAGGTTACTCACTAAGTGGCTGCAGCCTCTCCGATGGCACATCGACAAACATGTCGTCCTCGGCGGGGAAGGAGTCTCCGTCTTCAACCTCCTCCACAGAGCTGTTATCGCTATCCGAACTGTCCACTATTATCTGTTGAATTGTTTGTTCATAAGTATATATACTTATATAACAATCTAAAAATACTAACTGATCTGTCATAGAAATAATTTCAATACTAAAATCTATAAATAAAGTTTTGAATATGAAGCGGTTTATAATTTTTATTACTGACTCAAACAACAAAATGAATAGTCCAAAAAACACCTTTTCTTACCCTAAATGAAAGTCTGGCTATGAGGGGTTTTCTTGGAATTTTTTTACCATATAAGTTACCAGATATATTATGTTATCGCCAGATATATTACATTTATACCATATATATTATATATATATATATGTAATATAATATATTATATTATTAAACTTTTCAATTCCACCGATAGCTCCTCTAGTCACCGATATATACTCACCTGTCTATGCAAAGACATTAGTATTTTTCAATTTAGACTTAGCCGCGCTTAGGGCTGTATATGACCGAAACATTAAGTTGTTTTGAATGCTGAGCGATATAAGAACTAAAAGACTTATTAGTAAGGCTACCATTGGTTCGGCAGAAGATCCTACAATAGTTGGTTTATTTCTAATCTATTGGCTAGTTTCAAAGGTACCATTTGGTGCTTGTGCAGAAGTTTCCATGCATATTTGTCTTCTATTGTTAGCTTAAATTAAAGGGAGCTTATATCACTGTACCTACTCAAGAAATAATACTTTATATTTAGAGAAACAATTATTTTTACAGACTAAAATTAGTTTTAAAGAAATGTATCATATATACTAGTACTATATGGGTACTAACCCGCTTGTATTCCCTCTGCTTAGGCCCACCGCGCACTGTGAGCTCGTGCTGGGGCAAATCGAGACCGATCATCGCCAACACCGTGTCGTCCAAGCCCGTCACATTTGGCCATCCGGTCCACACCTGCCAGAAAGCAAATTAACGTATCATTTATTGTACAATTACAAATTTCTGATTTTTAAAATCGTTTATTTTAAAGTGGAATCTCGAACCTCGTTCAGTCGAAAATCTCATGAAGTCGAAAAAAAGGCTATTCCCTTCCGCTGGATCTCTCAATACGCGGTATCTCCAATTAAAAGACTGTAACTCGAACAAAATGTTATTTCCTTACTAGGCGTGGATAAGAATATTTAATCTCTGTAACTGGAATTTCACAAACGAGATTCCGTCAGTCATAGTAAAATATTATAACATCTTACTGCGAAAAATCAAAATTTTAGAAAATAAAACCCATGTATCTCGAAATTATTGTCAACTCGTATTTATTGGCATTTCCTTTGACATTCGTGGTATCTGTATAACAAACCCACATTTGGACACATACGAAAAATAACGCAACAATTTTTTCATTCATGTAGCGAATAACGGTGCCTGATGGTAAGACATAATAGGCATTTTGGTTGTGTTGGTGACTTTTTATACCGTTTTAACGGTATAAAGGGCCTCCAAAATCCTCACTCGGCGAAACGAACAATCAGTCACAATTGTACTTTTTTTCTTCAAACCCCAAGCAATCAAAAGCCATACCTGATGCCTGACGGGTACATCTGTCAGCGCGAAGAGATCATTTTTCACTTCCTGGACGGTCTTGGTGCCCGGATACTTTAGCGTGTAGTCTTTGTCTTCGTGTTTCACGTGGAGCACGTATGTGGTTGTCAGTCTTTCTGCTACCCTGGTACATAACAGAGGTAAACAAAACTATTTAAAAAAATTAAATCAATCCTGCCCTAAACTAGTGTTTCCCGGTTAAGACATCTCTGCAATATCTATAAATGCTAATAATATATAAACTAAAATAAGTACCTAATCTGATTTTTTTGCTGTTTATTTTATTAAGGAATCTTTGACAACTGTCCTTGAATCTCTACGGGTCAGTGGCAATTGGGAATCGCTGTCCGAAACGGTAAAAAATGAGCCAGCTATAAATACCACGACCATGCAAGGGCTAGGGTAGACGGTGGACGGTGGACCGCTCATATTTGGTGAACTTTCTATTCATTTACCGATACCATAAAAAAATCTCAGTACGAAATGGTCCCATTTTTTAAATAAATAATACTCACTCCTCATCAGCCATTAGTCGATCAGCGGCCTTTAATCGCAGCAAAGCGTTCCGCGGTAGACCTAAACTCGACAGTTGCGCTGCAGCCGTCGCTTTTGACCCACCGAGGCCTGATATCTGTTGCTGGCACACCGGTATACCGTATAACGTTTCAAGGCGACTTTTTAAATAACCTAAAACAACAATTATATGTATTTTTTTATAGTGTAGCGGCCAACGGAGCAGGCGGTTCTGCTGTGTGTAAGAGATCACCGGTTTTTTATACCGGACATGGGCCTCCAATATCGACGTGTGCACAGCGAAACCTAAAAGTACTGTTATTATAGTGGTATTGGGCGGCGTTGATCCATTACTAAAGAGGATACCCACCCGCTCCATTGCCAATACATTCACCAATTACTTTCAAATAAAAGTCTAAACAAGCTTTCCCTTTTATAGTAATAAAATAGCTCAAAACATATTATGGCACAACATACTTTCATTGTTTTGTTTCTATATAATAAATACTTTACTTATTTGTACTGTAATAGGCTCTAATGGTTTTTCAAGGATCATGTATATTGAAAAATTTGTATATTTCTTAAATAAATAATAAAATACTAAACTCTATATAACAACACTGAAGGGACTACATTTTATAGCATTATAAAGAGTTGTCATTAAATGGAGAGAAGAAAAGGTGGATGGAAGACGAGCTAAACCAACTAGAGCCAATTGATTTCGACACTTTAGGGAGTTTGTCATTAAAACGAGGGACGTTACATGGAGTTTACACTGTATTTTTATATGTGTATACTTTATGATGAATAACTTGCAATTGAACAAATTTCAGTTGGATAAATAAAATTCAGAATTTAAATTGGTTTAGAATTGATCAGCGAGACTCCATAAGTACTGCATAGACTTAGTTATTAAAAAAAGCAAATCACTTTATTTTGTATTAAATAACTTACTGACAGTTGCAGAGCTGGGCATAATTATCTTATCTGTCTTATTATTACAGTTAACTTGTAGTTCTACTATATTTAAAGAGCTGTTTCTTAATGAAGATGTTGAGGCTTCACCACTATCTTGCCGATCTGAAATTATTTAATATTACCATTACAAACAATTTATTTTATTAATTATGAAGCTAATAGCTTGTGCAAGAATGCACCCAAATCTGATAATGTACATATTGTATTTAATAATTTTATATTAACTGTGGCTAATATTTACTCACCAGGTGGATGGTTTTTTGGAGTTATCACAGATATATCATCATCAATCATTTCTTCATCTTGTAGGTTATTTGTCTGTGTTGTTGAATTTCCATCTTGAGGGAGCACTCTGTTTATTGCAGACTAAAAATAATTAAAAATGTATAGTAGAAAACTATTGAGTACTCTATATTACTGTTTTGTCATAACTAACACAACACACCCTAAGAAAACAAAAATATTTTAATTTAAAGATGACAAAAGATTTATCAACTCGTTGGCAGTAAATCACTTATCTTTGTAGAAGGCAAAGAATGTGTTGTTATAATTTAAATCAGGAACTAAGGCTGTTTCATTATCTATGGCATAAAACACTAGTACATTAGTAAATGCGGTGAGCCTTGTGAATTTAACAGCCATTACACAAAGTATATAAAATAATTCATACTAACCAGTAAATCCCAATTGCTTTCTCGTAAGTGAAATAATGCTTCATCCACATCTTCCACATTGGTAATGGTCTGAAACATTAAATATAATTTATTTAATTATAATATAGTATAAACATGAAGTATAATCCTACTTATTATCATTTTAAATAATGCGTAAATAAAACAACAAAGGCTCTGTGTCATTGTTAAAATTGTACCATTAAATCACTGAATTTTGTTATATTACAAACAGGAAATATACAGTTAAACAATATTGTTAAATTAATGTGCAACTTATTTGTCGTTACAGATATAAATCTTCGTATAAAGCAGATACAGAAGTCACTGTTTTTGTTCATCACATAACCTGCACGTTTAGAGAAAAATATATTTGTAGACTTATTTTAGTTTGCCGTTAACATATTTTACCTGAAAATTTGCAAGAATTTCTGCCCTATTTTCAGCCATCGCGATTAATTTGCACTCGAAATAACTACTTTTCCAATAACTATGACATTTACATTTAGAGACAAGTCACCCTTCTCAAACTGAATAAAAGTGATACCGTTTATAGATTAAGAAATCACACAGTATATTTAATTTATTATCCTTACTTAAAAAATTGTTTTTTTAAATAAAACTTTATTTAACAATCATTTAATATATATGCTCTTACATTATATTTAGAATTTTGTAAATATTTAATTTAATATAAATGTGACTTCTAGTTACCTAAATTTACCAACAAATTATTCAACGGCAATATATGCACCATAGAAAATACTTATACAAATGTTGTCCTGTGCGGCGTAATAAAATTCAGCGATCAAGCATAGAGTTTTATAGATAAAAATGTAGAAATAAAAATAAAATACTAATTAGTAAAAATATGTTATTAAATAAAGTAAAATAATTACTTTTCTATTTATAACAAATCAATGTTATAATTATATATATTTGAAGTATTAGCGATCTGTGCTTTAAACTGTTAACCGCAATGCGTCACAAGGCGCGAATCGATGTATTTTAATAGTTGTCTTTGCGCATGTTTCTCTAGTGGTTCTATGTGTATGCGCATTCTTATCATGTCGGTTATTATTACATCGCAAATGAAATAATAAAATATAGTGTTAGTTGGAAAATAGAGACGTTTTGCAGATCTTGGTGAAAGCCTATCAGGTTTGTAGATGAAATTTTAAATTATCGATTCGAGAACAATAATTTCATATTTTGTTCATTGTTAGAAATGCAATATGATTTTTTTTTAAAACGGACAACAGAGCAAGTGGGTCTCCTACATGGAAAGAAAACACGGCCGCCCATAAACAACCGCGCCGCAGTCCGCGATTTGGTTGTGTTGCCGTATTTTATGTCACTTAAGCGGCACTTTTAAAAAAACACTGATATCCTCACTTACTCTGTGAAACACAGTACAAGTTCACGCTGACAGGTTTCAAGCTGAGTATTCTGTGAGCCCGTGGTATCACTTCGGACGAGCCGGCCTAATCAATGCGTCAACAGTCTTAATTAGGAACTCGTCAGGCCACTGTTAAGATCTGTTAAGGTCTAGAGACCGAATAAATTATAATTGTTCGGATCGGGATTCGAACCCGATACCTCTCGCTTCATGGTACACTTTTAAAACCATTAAGCTACGAGGGTCTCAATACATTAGACATTTATGTATTTACTGTCGTTAACAGTGTTATACATGACATTTCTTTAAAAAAATTATACAGTGAACCATGTAAATGTTTTCTAAGTCTTGATCCGATCTATTTTGCAAAAATAGATCGGATCTATTTTGCATCGATATATTTTGCAAAAATTGTATATCTTTTACTTTAACTTGTAACTATATTCTTTTTATTATAACTTTCTTGGTTTTATTATATGTTATATTGGTGCAGAAGAAGGATTTCCAGATATGACTTTTAGGCCTATAAAGAACATATTTTTAACGTCGGAAACACGAAATTGTGACAGAAAATCAACCTATTAAATAAAAAATATAGTAAATTATTCATGCCAATAAGAAGAAACACGATTTTGAAAACTTTGAAATAGAACTTTATTTTATTAAACAAGCCGAAGTTTAAATTTTTTTTATTTTCTACTTCTAACGTCATCTAATCTAACGTAACCTAGGCTACGCTAACCTAACTTAATCTAATATATCCAGAGAGTCCATATACACACAGGTTGATGGTAATGGGATACGAGTCATATGTCTACTAAATCTATGCCCAGCGCTCCGAATCCGGGGCGTGTGATTTCGGGAGATCGAAGGGTCAAACGAAATGCTAATATAAAAACAAAAAAACCTAACCTATTTACACCTAATTTCACTTAACCTAACTTAATATCTCATAAAATTAAGCCTCGAGTGCATTTTTACAGCTAAAATTAGTTTGCGCAACCAAAAACTCGCTATTCGTAAAAGTAATTTCTAGTCATTATTTTCTCCCTTGGGTGAATTATGCTGAAGCATATGCTGACGTACTAATTGCGCCGGCTCGTCTGAAGTTAAACCAGAATACTCGGCGTGAAACGGTACATGTAGTGTATTTAGCAGAGTGAGTGAGGATATCGAAGGCCCTTAGAAGTGCCATTTAAGCGGCATAAAAAGCCGGCAAAAGAACCAAACCACGGAATGTGGCGCGGTCATTTATGGGTGGCGGTGTTTTCTTACCATATAGGAGACCCACCTAACCGATGTCTTTTATAGAATAATAAGTAAATCATTAAATGCGTATTGCCAGAAGACCTTCTTCTGCATAATTAATGTTATATGAAAATGATTAATGAATGTTATATAAAATTAATATCCTTTTTTTTATCAGGAAATATGGCTTCATGGACAATTCGCCTGCTTACCCCTTTACTGGCGCTGGCGGTCACCTCAGATGCATTAACGTTTGATGAAAGTATGTAACTACATATTTATTTGTGTCCTTAGCTACTTCTAATAGTAGATTAATTCTTCTTATTTCCATACTTTTAAGACATATGAGAAGACTTTATTAGTGTAACTCTCCTTAAGAAGCCAGTAAAGTCTTCATGTTTCTTTATATGTAATATATTTGTATACCTACAATAATGTTATTGCCAAATATTTCGTTCATATGTATATTCTTTCGTACAACACTCCGTGGCTGAGCGGGTCTTATAGGACGTGACGCCATATTTGTTTTTAATTTTTTTAATTTTAATTGAATATCTTTAAATACCATATTGATTTTTTATGTCACTCAGACAGACGTGTTTAACACTACTTAGACGGGAATAGATACGAGGAAATAATTACTTCAATGTTAAATACGACCTATCTTAATCAATTCTTTATGAGAGCCTTATGAGGCTCTTAGCTATGGCGGGTTATAGTTATCGGGTACGATCCCCGGTTCAAATAAAATTTTATTCGGTCTTTGTAAAGGCTTGACAGTGGCCGGACAATTTAACACTATATTATCCGTGGGAGAGTTATGTTGAAGCATATGCTGATGCATTAAGTCGGTCGCGTTTTCATAATGAAAGATTTTTGTTCAACATTAATATAAATATCCAGATCGATGAAGGTCAAACTCAGTCTACCACCGGTTCCAAGTTAAGCCCACTGAGATGAACCGGCGAAATAAACTCGGTGGGTGTAATTTTTTTGCTTCCGTGAGATATTTAAAATATAACAAAAACATATCTCTCAGAATCCCTGGCATGAACGCCTTATACCCAAGGCTTAGTGACATCATTTACAAAATCATTAAATCCATACTATGTTTTATCTGACAAACCTCCCTTTACAGTTTTTTAATTATTTACTGAAAGATTTCTGGGATCATATTGTAAGAGTGTATTGAATTACATATCTCTAAAACATTTTCTAACTTTACGTATGTTTTGATTATGATTTTTTTTTATAATATAGGGGATAACGGAGCAGATGGGTCTCTAATATGGCAGAACACCACCACCCATGAACAATCGCGCCACAGTCCGCGCAATAATTGTCTTGCCGGCTTTTTACGCCGCTTGAACGGCACATTTAAGGGCTTCTGATATCCTCACTCACTCTGCGAAACACAGTACAAGTACCGTTCACGCTGAGTATTTTGTGAGCCCGTTTTATCACTTCGGATTGTCGATTTTCTTTACAAAGTCGATTATATTTTTTTGAACATACATTACATTCTCCAAAACATATTGAGATACTGTTGTAGTCAAGATACCTATTTTTTAAGACACGTATTTCTTTAAATTTATCTCTAATAACTAAAATAAATTATGCGTGCCGTTTGCTCCTCTGTTTAATTTATGATTTTTCTTCCGAAATCATACCACGCTATCACATAATACCATCATGAAACAGTACTTGTACTGTGTTTCGTCGTGTTTTATTTTCGCTTAAGCGATGTAAAGAGCTGGCAACGTAACCAAAGCGCAGACTGGCTCGGCTGTCTTTAGGCAGCGCGGCGGTGTTCTAGTGCCATATATGAGACCCACCTACTCCGTTGTTCACTATACCATAAAAAAGTGCTAGAACGAGGAATAAGGCGAGAAAAGTTTTTGTTATGATATGTGTCAAGACGACGAAATAATAATTGCGAAATATGAAGAAGAAATAACTTCCAGCTTGACTGTCCTATTTGGAGAGTCATTAAGAGTTGAAAAATAAAATGTAACTACAGACGCGTAAAAATAACGATTAGGTTTTTTTTTGGGCGAATGGGCGCGACAAAACGTTATTATCGCGTAAGTTATAAAGGCGTCTTTGGCCAATAACGACAAGTGAAATCAAAATATATATACACTTAGAAGAAGAAAACAGGACGCCGATCGGTACAATTGTATTATTACATATGCGCTTACAAACTTAATGACCTTACACTTTACAATACAAGCACAATTATTAGCAAATACAACAACATTACGGGAAGCGTACTAGAAAAGAAGTGTCCAGTGTGAAAGCACGACGGTCAAAGAGGTGAGCCAGGTAGTCGGCTGCTTATATGAGACAGGGACAGGGCGGCGTCGGAGGGAGGTGCCGATGTCTTCCAGAT
>DWCF01000134.1:0-64541 GCA_018230265.1 Delias oraia | reverse complement strand
TGACCAAGCGTCTTTAGGGGAGGCCTATGTCCAGCAGTGGACTTGAATGGGCTGATGATGATGATGATGATGAAACATAACTTTCTTGTATGACATTATTATGTGTCAATCACCCTTCAGTGTTAGCAATAAATATTAGAAGAAAGACCGACAACACACCCGCAGCTCTGTGAGCGCAGGCCCTAGAGACGAGCCTCCTGCTCGTTTGCCACCGTTTCGAAAAAAAAGCTTTTATTATTACTATATTTATATTACACTCATATGAAAATAAAAATTTTGTTCCTTTTTTATGGTATAGCGGACAACAGAGCAGGTGGGTCTTCTATATGCTAAGAGAACACCGCCGCCTATAAACAAACGCGTCACGTTGTTGTGTTGTGTTGCTGGCCTCTAATATCTTCACTCATTCTGCGAAACACAGTACAAGTACCGTTTCACGCAGAGTATTCTGCCCGTGGTATCACTTCGGACGAGCCGGCCCAATTACTGCGTCAGCATATGTTACATCATGGGTGTAGTAAGTAAAATACAGGAACAAAAAATATAACCTTTCATAACTAGCTGTTTCGATATTATTTAGCCTATATAATGTATGACAGTACAGATTATATCTATAAAAAAGATAGTCGATTGTTGTAGGATGAAAAATTTAGGTTTTGTGTTTTTATTTAAATTATTTCATTTCTCATCTGTTAGAACATTTTTTTTAGAATCAACCACCGATATCATGAAAGTGTATAAAATAGATCGTCTTCACAAAGCTACTGAATAAAATATAAATTTCATAAGAATCAGTGAAGCCGTTTCGCAGGAGTATAGTTATAAACTCTGTGACGTGTGTATTTAATTTAACTACATAAGAGAAATAAAATGATTTTGCAATATTGTACATTGTCTGGATTTTTCTTAATAAAATAATATATATATTTAAGAATATCCTCTTATTTTAATAATAAATTTAATTCGTCATATATATTAATTGATTTGTATATACCTACGTGAGTAATAAAATTTGATTTTTTTAAATTGCTTTCTTCTCTTAAATATTGTTTCAAACTCGCACTGACTTACATAATTTGTTGTAAGATTAGTCTACAGAACACTTTGAGAAAAGATTTAATTAAATTTTAGCAGTTTTAGTGTTTGTTTAACTAAGTTATTAAAGGAATCTCTATAAATTGAATGCCAAGATAAAGATTTCAATGAGCCCTATTTAATTGGCAATACTTAAATTTATTATAATATATTAATGATATTTTTAAAATTTGCAACAGCTAAACTATTTCACAACGAAAGTGTTTATTTTAGTATTATTCATTCAGTGTTATTGAAATACTGAATACTGTTAGAAATGAAAAACTAATCTTATGAAGCGATACATGTGGTATTTTGGGTGAACATAAACAAAGGGATACTCAATAAATAATTTAATGACTACCTTAGAACTAATATTTACAAGGCGCTCGAGTAGCCTCGGCCTCAACTCTCGTCCGTTCGCTAACAATCTACTCTTCACAAACACCTGTTCCGTGAATCGTCTCGTTTCGCGTTATTAATCATAAAGGCACTGTTGGTTGACTAGATACATTCAGAGTCTTTCTGCAGCACTATTGGCGTCAGTGTGTCGGAGGGATACGTCCAATTTCAACTGGATCATCTGTGGAGCAAAAGGACTCCGTGAGCGAAACGATTGCAAACGAAAATACAGTTCATGCTTAATATTATTAAAAGTTTTTTAAGGTTATAAGGTATATAGGAGTATATTTAATAGGGATCAAGTTTATATTGATGTGATAATATGCAAATGTTATTAAAAATAATTTGAATCATCTTCTAAATGATGTTGAGGTAGTTACCTTTATTGCTATTTTTGTTGCCACCAAGAAATGACATCTAAGAGTTCGTCTTCGTCCATGGGGCCGAGGTGTTGCTGCGTGGTCACCTCGTATCGGTTCGCGTCGACCGGCGAGTAGGCGGACGACACTCCCGAGGAGCAGTCGGAGGGCGCCGGCGAGTCGGCCTTCTCAGAGCAGGGCGAGCCGCTACCGTAGAAAAAGCTGTCGTCCATGTCCGACACGGAGCTCAGCACTTGGCTGTTCGGGATGTTCTCCCTGTTCTCCTGGTCGCGGGAGATGCCTAAAGCCGCGTCGCCCTCGTCCAGCAGCTGCTGCAGGTACCGGATGTACTCGACCACCATGCGCAGCGTGTCCACCTTGCTCAGCTTCTTGCCGGAGCCGCGGCGCGCGCCGCCAGACAGCGCCGCCACCACGGACGCGGGCAGGTGCCGGCGCAGAGCGTTGAAGCCGTCGTTCACCTGCTTCACACGGTTCCGCTCTCGGGCGTTTCGTCTTGCGATCGACGCCGCCTGCGGTCCAGTGTACGGGTTGGTTCTGAAGTGTACTTTCTTCCTGTACTGCAAGTTTGGCGGAGTGTCGTGCGTCACGTAGTTCTTTTCCGGCGCCGGCGCGATTGGCACCGCTCTCTTCTCCATCGCCACCTTCGTCGCAGTCGCCGATGGGTAACCGGACGAGAGGACGACGTAGTTCGTCTGGCCTTGCGCGAGTTGTATCTCTTGCAACATGTTACGCGTCGACGCGACGCACTGCGTAGCGCGCACGACCGTTGCACGCGACGCGCGTGAAAGCACTGGCGAGTGGCGGGCGGCGGTTAGGGGAGGCTTCGCGGGAGCTCTCGTAGCGAGCGGCGGCAGCGGAGCTTCACGCGCAAATGAGGCGGCGGCGCACGCGCACGCGTTATATCACCTGCGCCGGCTGCGAAAATACATTTATAAAATTCTCTTCCCCTATTATTTTCCATCATCCCTTCCCTCTGTACGGGCCCGTACCTGGCGAGTGGACGGGGAGCCAAGGGCGCGGGCGGGGAAAGGCCAACGCGTGCCCGCTTTTTGTCGCTGACCACTAAGTATTTTTATTTACTAACACAATCATAAACAAAATAGTCATCAAACAATTCAGAACAAATTAATAACAACTTCAAGTTGAAATCTTGTTCCGAAATAAACTAGGAATATGAGCTTTTAAAATGTAACTTTCCTATATAACATAACATCATAGGTATGGCTCCACAATACATATTATCGGTTCTGTCCACGGAAGCAATCTTCAAAGCTGAAAAGCAAACAAGACGCGAATTGAGCCGAACGTAGAGGCCGCTACGGCCTGCTCAAGTGCCCAGGCTATCGCATAACAATCTATCCAATTTCGGTAATATTTAAATAAATCAACCGCTATAAGAGCTTTATCGACATCGATGCATCTTGGGACGAGATTTTAAATATTTACCGATAGGTTATGTCGCACGGATCTTTACGATATTTTAAGCGACCGCCGACAAGACGGTGTAGCTTTTTATCAAGCCAACATATCGCATATAATTTTTCAAAGTGCACGGCATACAATCAAATCACGATGTCTGAAGTTATTGATTACATAATGATACCGTCGACGACTGCGATTTGTTGCTTTTGGATCAATTAGTACGGAGTCGGGTGGATCGGGCGCTTCACGCTATGATAGGAAATGAAGTAAATTGATTACTTTTCCATTTAAATGAGCTTTTAATTTAATTAGTTCACATGACTTAGGAATCCATTTATGTTAATTATAATGTCCTCATAAAAGAAAACCAATTTAATTTCCAGATCATAATTATTAATGAGGTTGAATTTATGAAACTACTGTTGTATATTTACAGTCAAAATTAAAACATTCAAGATTCAACTTCATTTAAAGCAAATAGAATATATAACTTTTGAGTTGTTATTTTTTTGTGTTTGTAAGTATTTTGGTTACTATTTCGTTAACAGAGGCTGTACCATTTTGACAAAGCTTGATTAAGTGCAAATGAGTGTGTAAATTTATTTGAATATTAAACTAGTTTTTTTTTATTAGCCCACACGCGTGGCCGTTTGGTGTGCGTAATGTTTGCGAAGCAGTCACTGTTCATAAATTATTGACAGCATAAATAAACGCCATTTTACTTTACACTAATTAAATTATTATGCTTCTTGCTTTTTGAGTTCACCGATTAGAAACGAATGACCAGTTCACTGTCAAAATACAACACACTTTCAACACAGTTCGCTTACATTAAATGAAAAGATAAAACCGTTTAAGCTAGAAAAATAATTAAAATTACACTATGAAATTATTGTGAAACTTATACTTCTTATATTTTTGACTTGCGGTAACATTTTTGCTGGTATTATAATAACTTTTCCTAAACAACGACAAAAAATCCAGCAAGATATAACCAGAGAACAAATTATAACCATGAACTAACATTTTAACCAAAGACATACACACAATGAGAATAAAGTATAAGTATTTACTTGTAATAGAGAGATAATTTATGGATGAGAAAAAAATGAATGCCGTATAGTAATTAAGTACTTACACTATTTCACCAACAATCTTGAAACTTGTCAGGCGACTAGGTGAAACGTCACGGATTATAAAGCAGCGTCAAGAGAGCATTGGTTTCATATAAATATTACTTACACTTTATCGTTGTTTACAATTATGATTTTTTTTTTGGTATAGCGGACTGTGTTTTATTGCAATTAAAAGTTAAGTCCTGTTGGTTAATAATTAAGATTTCACCAATAATAGATTAGGACAGGCTTACAAACGTTCCAGACGTGCAATTCCAATTCTTTTAATTGAAGTACGCGATACATTTACGAGATCTGTAAGTTATATTCGCAAATGCATTCACTAACAATCAATTGTAATAATAGAAGATTTTCAAAAACTTAAATATCTTTAAATATGATAAATACTTTTAGAGGGAATTTTTACCAAAACTAGACGCATAAAACATTCATGAAATATCTTCCATTGTAATCTATCTGTCGAATAACGATTAATACTGTGTTTTTGTTCCCTCGCCTTAGCGTAATCACGCGACCCCGCAATATTCACCGGACATGACGAGTGGGAAGGCATTAATTGGTTCCGTACCTATCTGTTTTGGGGATCCCAACTTTTAATCGAATATTATAGTTTTACAAAATAAAAAATGCTAATACCCTAAAATTTACTTTGTCTATGTAATGTAATACAAGCAATGCAGCGTTATATAGACAAGCGAACAAAAGCTTTGTTTTTTTGTTTGATTGTTGTTGTATATAAAACATACAGCATTCTCATTCAAAGTGTGAGAAGGTAAAAGAAGGAATTATCAAAAGATATAAAAGCTGAGACATCTCTCGTGTACAAATCTATACACAGTTAATTTATTACAAAATTTCAAATAAGTTATTGATAATAGTATTACTGTGTATTTTATGTTATTTATAAGAAATCAAAAATTTATCTATTTACATGGAATCAAATATATGATTCATTACGATCTTAGATTAAGTATATAGACTTTTTAACCGCGCCCAAATTTGAGAAACAGAGCAAAGAAACCCAGGTGGTTTAGAATTTTGTCTATGTTTAATAATTTTAATACATTTTGAAATACACCAGATGCAGATTCCAAGGTGCAGATATCATTAAAATAATCAAAAGTTCTATAATAGAATTTACTTATTAAAATAAGTATAAAATAAGATTTAATTAATGACACCTGTTGTTCCACGCCTGTAATTACGAGTATTTTTCCCAGTCGTACCGATATATTATTTTTATGGCGCGAGTTGTATTCGTCGAAGCCCGAATCCTTCTATATGTTGTGAATATTTTTCTTTACATACCTACAATATTAAAATATTTTTCAATTTGTCTTTTGTGATTTTATTTGTATCTTATTTCAATTATAATAGCAATTACATGTAAACTGGTTCTTGGGATGCAGTGCTGTGAATGTCATATAATACTGATAAATACGGTGCTACATAAAAAAAAATATATGTATATAAGACCAATATTTTATCTAAAGCCCTAATTTATCCATTGTAAACATTAATACTTAATGGGGATGCCATAATGATGTTGTGACATTCCCATATTTACGCAGCAATTACGCTCTGGCGGCAAATAAAACAATTAAGTCAAATGTTAGATGACCGATGATTATGGGAACACAGTCATCTGACAGACCGTTACGCATGAACAGTGTGGGACAAAAGCGAATAATCGCCATCGCAACGATTTCATGTGCTTCCCGTTATATATAAGCACGGACCTTAAACTGCACATGTTACAATTAAAAATTATTTTAATATATATTTAACCAACCTCTAGGTTTCTTAGCAATGTAAATAATTTTATAGAAACATAAATAAGAAGTCGCTGCTTTGTGAATATCAATGCCCAGCCATATTTGTTATACACTCCTCACTAACATCGATCCGTGGCTGGCGAAAAATTAGTGAAAAAATCATGTCGAATTGTTATTCCCACTCAGATCGATTAAGAAACCTAGGCATGCAATATATAAAGCCAAAATTAGCATAATTGATGAGGGAAAATGAAGTTTTTTTTATGCTATAGCGAACAATGGACCAGGTTGGTCTTCTTTATGGTAAGAGATCACCGCCGCCCATGAACAACCACGCGACACTCTTCGCATTAGTTGTGTTGTCGGCTTTTTACGCCGCTCAAGCGGAATATTTAAATGCCTCGAATAACCTAGCTCCCTCTGCGAAACATAGTACAAGTACCGTTTCATGCTGACTATTCTGTAAGCCCAAAGTATAACGTCGGAAGAGCCGGCCCAAATATTGCGTCAGCATATGCTTCAGTATGGCTCTGCCACGGGTGCGACAGTATTAAGACACTCGCCCAGCCATTGTCAAGGCCCTTTGAGAGACCGAATAAATTACACATTATATTATAACTCCGGATCGGGACTCAAACCCGATACCTCTCGTATCATGGTATACTTTTAAAAGCATTAAGCTACGAGGCGTAATATTAAAAAATGCTATTAATAAATCTATTAAATTATTCAATTAAACACTATTAAATAACTACAACCAATGCTAAAAAGATATATAAAAAATGTAATTATTTGTAAGACAAGTTGTCTGTGTTATCTCAAAATATAATTTTTCAGTAAAACATTCTTAACAGCAATCTTATCTTACATCGTATTTATAAATCTGCAAATTTGCTATATATGCAGCGAAATAAGTTAACAGAATAAGCCCCGAAAGCCTTAAGCCTGACACTGGTTTACCTTTGTCGGTGGTTTTTGATATCAGTAGCCCGTTGCATTCTCTCGAGCTGGTCTCACATTAGTATTATATTTATAAATTATGCACATCTATAAATCACAGTCGTATAAAAGCTTGCCGCCATCTCTCCAACAACACAACTACCTGATATCCAATATTGATTAACGATTTGTTGAGTGACTGCCATTCATCGCAGCGCCAAAGGGTGGAAAGTGATAATAGGGAATCTCTCTTTTTTTAATTCATGATTTTTAAATGTTTTACATTTCCCCAGGACGTAACAAAAGCTCGATCACACGGAATGCCGAATTCTAAGCATGATTTGCAGTTCGGCGCGCCTTTAATTGATTGATCAAAGCAAATGCTATAAAGATGCCAAATGATTTTTAAAATACTTTTTACTACGAGGAACTAGCTCTCGTGTTTAATATACGTATATACGAAAACCTACAAATAAATCAATTTTTAATCTTAACGAGGTGCATTTTTTGGCATTTCACACCGCTTAAGCAACAATATTAGCGTAGGCCTTTAGCATCTTATTCTCAATTTGTTAAGTACTTTATCGTGCTAGTATTCCCGTGGTATCACTCCAATAAGCTCATCAGCCTTGTTGTTGCTCTCGCAATGAATATAAACGTTGTAGCAAAAGCTTACACAATACACTGTCAATGCATTGTGTAGGAGTCCCGTGACGCGATGTTTTCACACGCTCCACAAGATAATGCGAATGTGTCGATTGTGTTTTATTGGGGCGGGGTATCGGGCAATTGTATCGGACTGTTCCGGAGTGAAGTGGGACATGGGGACATGGGGACGTGAGGACAACGTTGGCACAACGGACCTCCGTTGACACCGCCACATTGATCTTACTCAAGATAAGAGCGCCGATTCCGTATCGGCTCTCACATAGACCCGACAGGCGACTTCAAATGCCGCGATTGTTGGCCTTCAAGTCAATGACTCGCACTTTTGCCCATCAAAATTTAAACGCAACGTCGGGCTCCCGTTCAAAAATTGAATCCGACCAGAATATATGACGCCCCAGACAAAACACGGTTTATACTCTTAATTATGTCGGGTTACAAATGTAAATAATAGTAAACTTTAAGTAAAAAACGTAGATTTCGGAGCTACAAGTCGTGTTGCCGAAAGAGCGCTCGCCACCACCGGGGCTGCACTAATTTATGGATTTACGACCCCTAGTTAGTCGACGATAGGCCTGACAGCAAATTAGCTCTGAGCATCACGAGTATCGTTTTCAGAGTGTGGCCAGCGCCGGCTCCATTTCAGAACAGGTGAAAAACCGGCAGCATAAATAAAACGTCGAACGCTGATTGCCAATAAATAAACTCGATATTTTGTGTCATATAATCTTGATATGATATGGTGGGGCGAGTAGAAATACTCGTTAAGCGGCGGTCGCGTGGCGCGCGTGCGCCCGCGCAGACGAGTTTGCCCGTTTAAGCATACCTTCATTACGTCGAGGCGTTATCGGGTAAGAATGCGCACACGCGACATTCGTATTAATTTTAATGAAAGAAGTGTGCGCTCGCCGGCACCTGCTCGTCACAACCTTCGCACGGAGGCTTTGTCTCTTCTTCGCTGCGCTTGCTCGACTCTTGTTAGGCGCAAGTTCATTACCCGTGGCACATTTTTATTTATTTCAATAAATTTTTGTTAACATTTATAGATCTAAATGAACCGCTTTTCAAAGGATTAAATTAGGCATTTCACGTCTTATGCCATTATCATGTTTCGCTATGTTTCGCGATAAAGCTCCGCATTCAAATAAAGCATAAGCGATGCATAATATGTATTTACGGGCGTGTCGGGCTGAGAGGTGAACGTAGCTCGCGATGCTACTAAATTGCTCTGTCGACAGCGTTTTGCATTCGCATCATTTAAGTCTATCTATTAAAATATCTCAGAGCCTGTAACAACTTCTCTATTAATAGCTGTGGGAAAGTGCCTTTTGTTGTTGTGTAGAGCTATTTTTTTATAGTATAGCAGTCAACGGAGCAGGTGTGTCTCCTGTATGATAAACCACGCCACAGTCCGCGCATTGGTTGTGTTGCCGGCTTTTTACGCCACTTAAGCGGCATTTTTAAGAGCCTCTGATACTCTCATTCACTCAGCGAAACACAGTATAAGTACCGTTTCACATTGAGCATGCTGTGAACCCTTCTTCTTCATTCTGGAGTTAATTTATTAAGTTTGAATAAGTTTTATAGTGTTTGCCTTCTGAAATATGAAATAACAAATATACTAGCTACTATTATAAAAATAAATATTTTGAAAATTTTTAAAATGACGTCATAAAAAATAATTTAACAAAATCAATTATGAACTCTCGTTTAAGAGTAGATCAGCATCACAGTTCGGTGCAACTACAAATTGTCGTTGCCGACGGTCCAACGGCTATTCGGCATACGTGCCAACTCGTCAATTATATACACGTATTGCAATGTTTACACCTGCTTTCTTATCAACAGTAAGATATACACTACATTTGATATTTTAAGATCGATGGACATATAACACCCGTGAGACAGCCAAGCTGAAGCATATGCGGCACTAATTGGGCCGGCTCGTCCGAAATGCTACCACGGGCTCACAGAATACTCAGCGTAAAATGGTAGTTGTACTTGAAACGGTGTTTCTATTATGTTTCGCTGAGTAAGTGAGGATATCGGAGGCCCTTAAAAATGCCGCTTAAGTGGCGTAAAAAGGCGGCAACACAACAACTGCGCAGACTGTGGTGCGGTTATTAATGGACTGCTGTTCTTACCAAATTGGAAACTCTTCTTCTCCGTTAGCCGCTATAGAATAAAAAACGTTATAGAATAAATTTGCGGGCAACCACTGGATCCAGATCGCTCAAGATCGTAATAGGTGGGCATCTTTGGGGGAGGCCATGTCCAACAATGGACCTGATAGGCTGATGATGATGATGATGATGATGATATCATACGTATATTACGCTAAGGTATGTTGCAAACGATGAAAATTATTCCTTTGAAGGGCGGGTGATGCAGCGAAGCATATATACATATATATTTACTTTTGATAATGGTGCTCAAAATCTATCAACATATAAATATAACGTTTTAATTGTGTGTCGATTCTTCGCCGCATTCTGCTGTGAATTGAGACCAGAGGTGTTGGCAGTATTCAAGATAAACGTAGAACTTCATTTAGTTGGCATAACAAAAATATTCAAAATGTAGTATTCTTAGCGTAGTTGAATAGCGAATGATTTTCATATATGAAAACGGTGAACAAAGTACGAGCTCCTATGGCGAAATAGAAAACAAAAAAATGGCATAATCCTAAAAAAATTAAATATGTAATAGAATTTATGGATTGATTAGTTGAGCTTAATTAATTATTCATAAATAGCCACACGATAGAGAGGTGTTTATGACACCGTTGAGGAGTGAGAGAGCGAGCGAGCGAGGGGCAGGTGTCGGTGTACATCTGCCCTGGCTGCAAACCTAGCGCCTCCCTCCACTACCAGCTTACCAATGGTTATAAGCTTACCGTTTTTATGTAATAGGATAAAGGTGGCGAAAACTATTAAATTGATACCATGGGCTCACAGAATATTCAACGTGAAATGGTAGTTGTATTTGAAACGGTTCTTCTACTGTGTTTCGCTGAGTAAGTGAGGATATCGGAGGTCCTTAAATATGCCATTAACCGGCAGCACAATCAATACGAGGAATGTGTCAATAGGCGCTGGTGTTCACTTACCATATAGAAGACTGACCTGGTCTGTTGTCCGCTATACCATAAGAAAATTACTTAGAGACCTTAAAAAGAGAGTACACATTTTCCTTAAATACTGGTAACGAACTCGCGGCAATGTCCATGCGACGAATCGTTTATAATAAGTGAGCTATTTCCCATTATTCCTTACATTTTTTGTATAAAAAACATCGCTCTTACAAACGTAGGAATTAATTAGACAATTCCATCCCTCAAGATATAGTGTTCTACTTAATCGAAAATATATTAATCAAACATCTTTTGTACTAAAAGTTATGTGACAATGATATCAGACTATATTATGGTATTATAAAATGTATGTATAGTATCAGTTAAGTATAATATCTAGACTTTAAAAATTGCTTGATTTTGACAAAACTCAAACAAAGTCCGGCAAAAGTGCTGAAAGGCTTCGGTCTCGTAAAAGCCAACCCTCCAATTGAGCGGCGGAAAGGAACGAGGCCAAAGAACGGAGAGGTACAATTAATTCATAAAAATGAGCGGCGACATCAGCGAAATTGCAGCGATTCGTTAACTGCATTCGTACGTACTCGTGGCCTAAGTGCACGCGACAGGTTAATTTCAAAAATAAATTGACTTCCACTTGGCTTTTATGGACGTGTTTATGCGAGTGGGCCGATAATAGAGGCTTAGCGCTGCTCAGAGGACACAGCTGCCTCTGGGCGGGACCGCGCGCTCCGCTCGCTAATTAACTCGGCGAAATTAGACTCGTTTCGCAGTCCACACACGGCCACTGCAGATTTTACCTCGTCGTGTCTCTTCGATTGTCATCTCTGCTCCGCTCTTCGATAGCGCCGGTACCCTGTTGCATTAAAACAGCTTACATATTAAATTAACTCAATAATTCTCTTCATAACCTTATTGAGAGTAATTGCTGAATTTATAGTAATTAACTGCAAATTTATTAACTTTATTGTTGTCAAGGTAATAGCTTCATTTAATTTATTGTAATTACACCAATAAATACAACTTTGTTAATTATAGACAAGATTCAAGCTTATAAAGAAAACCGTATTCTCTACAATGCATCTCTTACATAGTTAAAAAGAAGAAAAATATTGCATCTACGCGCAATGAGAACAATAAAACGCAGCTACTAAAACTAACGATCGCCATAAACACATTTAAGATGCAACAGATTCTATCAAGATGGTCAGGTCCCCGCATTACGATTATATAAATAACATTATATCTTTACATTAGAGACAAGCTTTATGCCTAAGAGCTGCAAGTTATTAAACTCGACGAACGTTCCACTAAAATCTATGCTACTTTGTGGTTAAAACCAAGAAAATCCACGTCGAAACACTTTAATTGTTGACTGGAATATTTGTATTATAGACAATATCCTATTTTAGTAAATATAGTATTAACATTCATATAGAATACGATTATGCTTAAGACAGGTTTGCGAACGGGAAAGACGGCTTCCTATGGAATATGCTTTTGCCCATTGATAACCATGCCCCAATATATGGTTGTATTACCGGCGTTTTAATTTGTTTAAACGATTAGCTAAGCTTGGCGGACCTCGGATATACCAACTCACTCAGCAAAACACGTTACAAGTATTGCTTGCTGGTATTCTGTGCAGCCGTGGTTTCTGGATAAGCCGGATGTTTTAAAGATTTTTGAACTTTAAACTCTCGAATCGGTATAGCGAGCATTTCTCAGCTGAAATAGAGGTCCGTTTAATAAATACCAATCTTAGTTGTAAGCGACAAGGTGAGCAGTGGAACGCGCCGAAGAATACGTGATTTTTCAACATTTATTAGTAACCTACAAATGTAATGGCTTACAAGAGGGCAGCTGCTGATTCCAAGGTTTTCTTTTCTGTTTACATTTTGATTGATTGATACATTTATTATTTTGTCCAATAAATTGCTTTAACACGTCAGATAATGCATTTGCATACGCCGCTCCTCGAATGTCAAATACGCTTACATAGAGAAATACAAACAATTATACAGAACACACTACGTTTTAGATTTTACGGCACAAAGATAGGAAGCTAAACGCTTTTCCTAAATAGTACGATATGTGAATAAAGTTTACAATTTTCATGTGATTACTAATTCTGTGCTGGGCATTTCAAAGAGTATTTCTTTGATTATGCACGTCTCTATGACAGATGTCACGGAAGGCAGGTTGTTATGTCAAAATTTTAAGCTAAAAGGCGATTAAATGGTATTTTAATAAAAGTAACGATCTTGTTGTTTCCTTTCAAGAAAATATTTAAAAGTATAATTAAACAACATAACACGTAAAAAATATAAATTATTTTGTTGTAAATATAAAAATCTGTGAACAAAGTGTGTAATTTAGATTCCTTTTTTGTTTTGCAGTTTCTATAAAGTGTGTTGTTATTTATATGTACTTAATAAAAATAATTTGTTATTTCATTTCAAGCTGGCTTCGCAATTATAATTCAAGAAGTTGTTATTATCAAAACTAATTCATAATGTAAATTTCATGGGTGTAGTAATAGGTACATTTTTATATTTCAGATGCAAAATAGATCAGTTGATTTTTTAGTATAAAACATACGAGTTCCTACAAAGGGAGGAAATAGATCACCGCTGCCTATGAACTATGCGTTTTTAATTGTGTTGTCGGCCTCTTACGCCGTCAAAGCGCCAAGCTAAACTTGGTGTGCCTTAGATATCCTCACTCAGTTGGCAATACTTCGCAATATATTTTACCTTTTCAGTAGTGTTAATTCGTAAAAATATTTCGAGTTAAAATGAATTGTAATTGCATATGATCACACAGACAAAGAAGCGAGCGAAAGCTAGTGCACTAATGCGGGTAAACAATAAGTTAGCCATGGGATTAACCCATAAGGCATCGAGAGGCGTCGAAATTGTAAGTTTTATCTAGATTGGAGTCGTAAAATTAAATGGCTGTCGGCTGCTTCGGGGTAAATTAAATATTACAAAGTCTTCATTCTTTTCACGATTATTATCTAAAATGAAAAATTGATTACGAATCCATAACGCTTATGGATCTCGTTAAAAATGTGTACGTGACATATTTTTAACAAAATCCTCAAAAGCTCGGAAGACATTTTTGTAGCTGGTGTAGTCTTTTCCAAAAATCAATGCAGGAATTACGAAATTTCAATTATCGAAGTATAACTATTACAATATTACAAAACTATTACAAATTTCTTTGAAAAATATTTAAAAAAATATAATAGTATTGTTGAATGCGCCTGGATAACATTACATTAGAATTAATCTTACTAATATCGAGTTTCCATTTAATACGTCGAATTACAGAATAATAAAGTCCCTAGAAACCTAGTGGAATGAACCAGTCGGATATGAGAGCCATAAAGTATAAATCAGAGCAGATTTGATCGGCGAAAGGGATACAGCAATTTGTTAGGTTCAAACAAAACAATTAGTACGGCTGCTCTTAGCATTACGTAGATTGCAGATAGGCTCAGCCGAGAAAGTGTAAATAGAGAAAATCATTCCGCACATCTAAATGGCCTACCATTTCTGCTTTATCGAAAATCCCCTTTTATCAGACTATTAATCGTTCTGTATGTGATCTGCGGGTAGTGTTGCCCAAATGTGAGACTTATCTTAGTCTCGGTCTTGCAGCAAGAGTCTTGCAAGTCTTGAAATTACCCAAAAGACTATTGATATTTATTAAAGTTTACTTCAGATCTTAGAAAAACCTATCAGAATAAGAAAATTTTGAGCTTGAATTAGCAAAGCCATAGTAAAGACCAACTAGATCTATAAAATATGTCTAAAGATTTAATGACAAATTCCAAAAAAACACTGATAAAAAAAATAGCTGCAAGATGCAAGAGCCTTGCAGGCTTAGTCTTGCTCTTGCTCAAGTCTTACACTTTCAGTCTTGGTCTTGCTAAAATTAGGCGGTCTTGGTCTTGGTGGCGTATATTAAAAAAAACGGACGAATCTTTGTTATAAAGTCGCCCGTCCAACTGAGTCACGGGTGCGTTGCGAGCTTTTAAGTGACAGGTACGCTGTTCTGTGATGGTGTGAAGCTTTATTGGTTTGGAAATACCTCTTTGGAGAGCAACAAAATAACTATACAGTATATATATTAGGAGTTCTTAAAATATATTTATTTACACATGAAACTTAAAAGACTTACTACACGTTCAACCTAATACGTTTAGAAGAAAATTTAATGCATTAAAGAGATTTATTTACTCCCTACCAAATCATATACAGCGCTAAGCTGGTGAGATCAACACGTTAGACTTCACCCGGTTCAGAATTTGAACGCATTCTTCTAATCTCCGCTTCCGTCTCATGCACTTATCCGAAACCTCAAAGTATCCCATAATAGAAAATACGAATAGACTCGGGTACTTTGGTAGATGAAGGCATGGACAATTTGTTTAAAATGCTCAACAGTAATAAATCTTCACCCGTGGGAGCGCCATACTGAAGCATATGCTGATGCACTAATTGTGTCGACTTGTCCGAAATGATACCACGGGCTCACAGAATACTCAGTGTGAATCAGTACTTGTACTGTGTTTCGCAGAGTGAATGAGAATATCGGTGGCCCTTAAAAAGTGCCGCCTAAGCGCCGTAAAAAGCCAGCAATACAACCAATACGCGGACTTTGGCGCGGTTGTCCATGGGCGGCGGAGTTCTCTTACCATATAGGAGACCCACCAGCTCCGTTATTCCCTTTAGAATAATAAAAAAAACAAATATACCAAAGCAAACACTGTCTTGAATATTCAATTGAATTTATTGGTTTCAGCGTCCGCGGCGTTTGATACTATCAAAATTATGTAAATGCATCGGAGTAAGGAATGCCATACAAGAGCACACGGAGCCATTTAGTTTAACGATTGTGTGTTTTTTCTGTCACTTGACACATTTTAAACGTTCACTTATTTATGCGAAGTACTCCCAAAGTGTACTCCCATTAGATTCCGTGAAGGCGATTAATATTGCTCAATTCTAGTATTGATTGTATCCCGAAGTGACTGACGTCAGGTGTGATACACTCTGTAATAGATAAAATTATAAATTGCAAAATAGAGGATTTTTAGAAAAAAAATCCTTTAGTCGAATACTAAATGCTATAATCATATGCTGACGCACAAATTAGGCAGGCTCGTCGGAAGTGATACCACGCGCTCACAGAATACTCGCATGAAACGGTACTTGTACTGTGGCGGAAAAAGCCGGCAACAAAACCAGTGCGCGGACTGTGGCGCGGTTGTTCTTGGGCGGCGGTGTTCTCTTGCCATTTAGGAGAGCCACCTCCTCCGTTGTTCGTTATACAATAACAGAAAATAGAGGTTTTTTGTGTTATTATTATTTTTATGGTATAGCGGAGCTTCTGGGTCTCCTATATGGTAAGAGAACTCCGCCGCCCATGGACAACCGCGATACAGTCCGCGTATTGTTTGTGTAACCGGCTTTATACGCCATTTGCGGCATTTTTAAGGGGCCTACGATATCCTCACTCACTCAGGGAAACACAGTAGAAGCACCGTTTCAAGTATAACTTCCATTTCACGCTGAGTATTCTGTTAGTCCGCGGTATCACTTCGGACGAGCCGGCCCAATTAATGCGTCCACATAGGCTTCATCATGGCTCTCCCACGAAATCCAAATTAAGAATATTTTACTTTGGTTTTAGTACTGTGCGTCTAGAATGAAATAAGTGGTTCAGGAAATTTATGTAAATCTTGTAGGAAATATTTCTGTTATTCATTATAACTAGCTAGGCAATGTCACGCCTAAAAAGTATAAAAAAAATATTTAATCTTCGTTTCTAAATTTTTCATTTTTTCAGGTATTCATGGAAGTCCAAGGGGGAGGCCTATGTCCAGCAGTGGACGTCTTGCGGCTGAAATGATAATAATGATGATGATACTAAATTTTATTATGTTATGATTATTATGTACAGACTCATCTGAAACATTTGTTCTCGAGAATTAAATTCAACACCCTTTGCATAACACCGGCTAACTGGGTACTTGTCTAGGAAAAATTAAATCAGTCACTGAGGTCATCATAAATTGGATCGTTGTTTTTAAAACGATGAACCAACGACCGTAATATTTATAATAATGATGAACGATCCCCTCGGAGGGATAGCCGCGATATGAAGACAATCGCACTGGCACCGTGGGACGAAACGGCAAAATTCGATATCTCAATCTCCGCGGGTCAGAGGCGCCGCGCTCACGAAGGCCCACGGTCATCACGACCCGGTGGGCTTATTAATTGTTAGCCTTCGCGCAAATTGATCATTTGAAACGGATATGCACACATGTTTGTATAACCTACAACTTTATATGTACATCCTTATTAATGTTAGGACAAAATATTATTTTTGAGAGCCTCGTGGCTAAGTGGTTTAATAAGTCTAACATGAAGTGAGAGATATCGGATTTGAATCCCGGTTCGGATTACTATAAATTATAATTTAATTAATATTTTATTCAGTCTCTGGAAGGCCTTGAGTCTTGACAATAGTCGGGCTAGTGTCTTAATACTGTCGTATCCGTGAGAAAGCCACGTTGAAGTATATGTGGATGCACTAACTGGGCCGGCTTGTCCGGCGTTATTAATTAGTGGTATCCCGTGGTACTCATCCTGAAATGGTAGTTATACTTGAAACGGTACTTCTACTGTGTCCCGCTTAAGTGGCGTAAAAAGCCGGCAACACAATCAATGAGCGGCCTGTGACGCGGTTGTGTATAGGCGGCAGTGTTCTCTTACCATACAGGAGACCCACTGCTCAATAAACACTCAACTGCTACATTTGTAACCAACAGAAAAGTGACTACCTAAACGAAAAACATGAGACATTAATGTTAAATAAATGCTTTGCAACCAAGTGAGAAACTATTATTTTCATTGATTCATTAAACTTATGCAAATAAAAAAGTCCAAACACAGGTCAAAGGTTCTGCCGCCAAAATTGAATGCAACCGCTCAAGGCTCGGATGCTATAAATTGATACTGTAAGTGATTTTTGATTTGTTTTATTCCCCTCGGTGTATTCGCTCGCATTAAACTGGTATTTACGACGCATCAATGAGTAACATATTGGAGTAACATATTGGATTATGGACCAGCTTCATTCTCCCTACATGTAACAATCGTGGAACCTCATACATGATAAGATTTCGAATAAAAACAATACCACTATAATAGACATTAAATCTTAACGATTCTACGACGGGTGCGTTCGTGAACAGACCTAGACTAAGTCCTAGATTAATTTATAAATAAAGATATATCAGATCCCACGCGCATGTAGGTACTTTTACTGTAGAATCTCAATTACAACGAGAACTTTGTATTATATTGAATAAAAATAAAATATTACAAAGAATTTTTGTTTAAGGAAATGCTGACCAATGAGAGAAAATGTAATGTTTCGAATTGAAGATATTAAAATTTTCACGTTCAACTTTAAGGAATTAAAACTTTTTCCTACGTTTTTGCACTTTAATTCTCAAATAGCAATTAATTTTCGATCTAAGACAAGTAAGACAAATGAAATACTGATATGAGAAACAAATTACTAAAGCTTATCAGCGACATTAGAAATGAAACTTGTGGTTATTAAAAATGCAAATGTGATAGGCACGTGCTTGAAGCGGTGCGCTTGTCACGAGTCGTCATTCGAGCGACACAGATTGATTATGATTGGATGTAATGTCGGGCGTGCCTTGCGCCTCCCGAACGAGTCTATGCGGCGGCAGTCGGTGACGATTGAGGTCGGCAGCACACCCGCAGTCCCGCTAGTGGTGGTGCAAGCGTACCATTTATCCTACTTGAGCCTCCTTTTGTTTTATAAGTAGCCTTATCTACTGTTATTTACTTTTTAAGTGTCTCTTATATGTTTTATTCATCTACAGGAACGTAGAACGCGATACGCACGTTATTGTATAAATATTGTGTATTTTTGAGGGTCCAAGAGTGAAACGGTTAAAATTTTAAACATAATTTGTTCAAAATATGTTTTTATATGAAAATCGTTCACCCATGGATACAGTGCGTTGTCTGCCTTTAAGTAACGGCTTTTTTAAGGTTCCCAAGTCGTATTGGTCTGGAAATACCTCTACTAACAGCTGATTCCACAAAGTAGTGATGCGTTCTGTCAAAATTCTTCATATTTTTGCTTTTATTTTATTGTTAAAAAGGCTCTAAATAAAATATTTAAAGGCTTTAAATAAAATAATTTATCAAAATAAATTATTTTATTTTTAATAAATTTATTTAAAGGAATAAACATACTCGTATGTAGTAAAATGATTATTTATATTTTATTTTGAGTTCACTAGATTGGTGGTTTGTAACAGATAAAATTTATAAAAAAATTGTTGTATCTATTGTATTGAGACTAATTCATAATAGTTTTTTTTTACTGAACTACGGTTATAATTAGAAAAATTAGTTTCGTATTCGACATCAGATTAGTCAGGAATGACTAGCTATGTATTTACATAGTAATGAATATAGCATGCAATTAGGGCAGGATAGAGGCGGGAGAAACCGCGTGGCGCATCAGTGTTATTTCGTAGGACTCGGGGGTTGTTCTCTGCCGGCGGTCAACCCTTACCTGGAAGATCATTAACTCGGTACCGGCATCAATCAAAGGCAAATATCATTAATTCGTTATTCAATTATCTCACTAATTATTATCATTTTCCCGCGCAATGCCTGCAGAGCGGGTCATTATTCTTTACTCAATCTTACCTCCACGGAAGAGTTCGTGTGAGTCTGCGTATGCCCTGTATAGCTTGGAATCTTTATTTTTAATTTTCTAAAGTTAATAAGTAGTAATAATAAGTGATTTAAATTGAATCTTAATATCGGGACTAAATCGCCTGTCCAGACAATTTTAAGTTATACGTTAATTTATAATTTATTCGGTCTCTGAAAGCGTTTGATAGTGGTCGAGCGAGTGTTTTAATATTGTCGTATTCGTGGCAAAGTCATGCTGAGGCATATGCTGATGCACAAATTGGGCCCGCTCGTCCGAAGTAATATCACAATCTCACAGAATACTCAACGGAAAATGGTAGTTGTACTTGAAGCTGTGCTTCTACTCTGTTTCGCTGAGGGAGTGAGGATATCGGATATAACCAATGCGCGAACTGTGGCATGGTTGTCTTTGAGCGGCCTGCTCCGTTGTCCGCTCTAACATATTAAAATGGATTATCGATTTTCACTATAACTTCGATAAATGTGAATCAGGTCAGCAAGTAGAAGGCACCAGGCACCAGAGAACCGCATGACTCGTATCACACACGGAAAAAAAGGAATCCTGGTCGGCATTTGCCTGGAATAGCATAAGTTGCGTATGCAGGTACTTAAGCTGAACGAAGCTTGTGGGAATCTCGCTAAGTAAATGACAGTATGTTATCTAAAATGTCAATACAGAATGTAGCTTGTGTTTAATTAAATAAGATTTCAATATTTGTTATAGTTTTTGCATTTATCTTGTAGAGCTTAGCGCCGTGTACGTTAGGGTAATGCGTAAGGAGTTAAAAATGATCTGCACTCGCTTAGGTTGATAAGAGACAGTTTTAACCATAACCAAACGAATATTTATTAAAATGACATCATGACATAGAATGGGGGCGATGACCGCCACAATTTAATTAAAACAAACAATTTTCCCTTTCTTTTAAAGTGAGGATTAACACTGTGATGAGTTTGCAAAGCCACCTGGTAACTAATTGGACATTGAAATATTTAACCCCCTTCGGGCGTATATAAAATCGTCAGATCATTACCACGTATATTTAACCCCACGTCTTTTAATAAGGGTTGTGATTTATTCATGCGTGATTTGCACCCCTTCATTGATGGTATATTGATATATCTATAATTGTCGAATAACAGCTGATGCCTGACCGTGTTAGCTAATGTGTTTTAATTCGTAACATGGCCGGAATAGAAAACGACTGAATTTCCCAGTTGTGTCAATTTTGATTAAAATTTAAATTAAATCGTCATCGTCGTGTATTTATTTCTATGTAATTTTTTTTTTGATTTGGTACATTTTTAACGAACGAATCAAAATACGGCTTAAAAAACAGCGTCACTAGTCCTAAAAGTCAGCAAGGCATTCGTTGCCCAGGGGCTAGGGATGTCCATCGGCGGAGGACCGCGTCTCCTAGGTAAGTCTCGTGGCTTAAACATTATTTACGTATATATCCCACATTCAAAATAAATTTTGTCGTTCAAAGTAGTCTTTGTTAAATGTCAAAACAACATTAAATTACATATATTATGATTGCATAGTTTAATACTTTACCACACATAACTAAACCTAGTTAACATAGGTAACAAACAGTTTAAAAGGATAATAAATAGTTTTTTTTAAACGGATTTTTGATATATAAACTGTGTTTTGCAGAGCTAGTGGGGATATCGTAAGCCCTTAAAAATGACGCTCAAGTGGCGTAATAAGTCGGCAACACAATCAATGGGCAGACTGTGGCGCGGTTGTCCTTGGGCGGCGGTGTTCTCTTACCATATGGGAGACCCACCTGCTCCGTTGTCCACTATACTATAAAAAAACTATTTATATTTTTAACCATCTTTTCCGATCGTTTTAAATTTGAATTCAGAAAATCACCTCAACATGGATCTACGCCTAATTTCGCAGAAAAAGGCGTGAGGCGTGAACCCGCTGACATCGGTTAAGCAAATTTATTAAGCTGCAAATCACCGTATTAGACATTGAACCCGAACTGACGGACAGTGTTCGGTTGCGGAGATACTTTCGCATCAATAAGAGTATGTAACACGAATTATAGGAGATCCATCATCGGAACATGATTGCCTAATTATGCAAATGAGAGCGCCTGTCAAGTGTCGTGTGCTGGAGGTGATAGCGGCGTCTGCTCCTCAGATAGCGTTGCTATGCTTGAGATTGGGCTTGGTGTAGCTACACTAATTCGTTAGAGACACGAGTAGTGTACTGAATAAATTAAACACTAATAACAACAAAAACTCTCTCAGACGGTGAGTAAACACCCTTTCGGTCATGTGATGGATATGTAAGGAAGCTAGCGGTTCATTCAAAATACAAAAATTGTATTTTGAATAGTATATATATATATATATATTATATCGAACAACGGAGCAGGTAGGCCACATGTATGGTAAGAGAACACCACCGCCCATCACCAACTGTGCCATAGTCCACGTTTGTTGTGTTGCCGGCTTTTCACGCTACTTTAGCAACATTTATAATGGCCTCCGATATCCTCACTCACACAGCGAAACACAGTAGAATTACCGTTTCAAGTAGAACTACCATTTTACGCTGATTATTCTATGAGCCTGTGGTTTCACTTCGGACGAGCCGCCTAATTAATGCGTCCGCATATGCTTCAGCATGGCTCTCCCATGGGTACGGAATATTTATTGCCCGGCCACTGTCAAGCCCTTCCAGAGACGTAATACCTTATAAATTAAAATATAATTTATAATTGTCAGGGAATTCGAACCCGAAATCTCTCGCTTCATGGTAGACTTATTAAGCCACTTAGCTACGAGTCTCTCAAAATATTGTTATTATTTTACTGGTTTACACCTTTCAAGTTCAATTGTATGTAAGAAATGTTGTGACTAGCTATTAAAGAACCATTTTAATTTGACTAAGAAAAGCAATTTTTTCTTATTCGTAAAAGACCGACCGCACATCCGCCCAATTAATGTTAACACTAATTAATTCATATTATTGAACGAGCATAAGTAATAAACGCGGTTAAAGGGAAGTGCGGCCGAATCGCTTGTGTGCGGTGGCGTCTTTATCGAAACACGCCAAAGTCATTGTAGAGACGTATCGGTAGCAGTGGATAGCAAACAGGCCCTGTTGACACGAGCCACTATGCCCGCGCAAACACGGAAGCGTGCCAATTCGGTGCAGGGGTCCCAACAATGGGCTGCATTGAGTCGCCTGCCGACCGCCCACGCACCAGATAACTGCCCACATCTGCTTCTCCGATAGCGCGAGTAGCAAGTTCGATACAGTTCTCAAGATAACACTTCGCTGCCACTCGTACAGGTTTAGTCATAATTTGTGTTACGTCAATGTAAGAACATTATTGTAGTGTAAATTATACTAGAAATAATTAAACACATAAAATCCCAATGGAACCAGATTATTTCCTTTAATTTTAGTAAAATATATATAAACTTAAACCGTAAGACGCTGGATGCAGGTCGCCTCCGACAGGTATGCATGGAGGTCCAAAGTAGAGGCCTATGTCCAGCAGTGGACGTCTTACAAGTGAAATTATGATGATGTATAGACTATCAAACAAATCAAGATTACTAATCTACTATTAAAAAACATATGATAGTTGCGGCTTGAAGCATTGTTAAGGGATTTACGATTCTCGGTGCTGGCTTTTTATTGCCTTCTCTAATTTTCCCACAGGAAAATGGTTTCACCAAAATGACTTTCATTTAGTAGTAATCAATGCTGAACATTTTATGCTTAAATCAACATCAATTTTAAGCATGAAATCTCGAAGTTTTACAATCTTTAAAAAAACTACACTTAACTTTTAGTAAGCAAGTATTTTTAGTGAAATTAATTTCTAATTGCAAAAAAACTGCTATTTGTAGGGATAGTTTTATATGTCATACATATTCATAGTTTATAAAGAAGCAAAAAAATGTTACTTACAGATTAAAGATATAATACGGAAAAAAATGTAACATTCTCATTTAGATGTCAGTGTCACTATGTATTATCTTCTGGTGCAAATATTAGACATTATAAGTAAGCATTGTCCATATTAATTAATCTTAAAAACAAATCAATTGCTAAACGAAACTGACATTTCAAATCAACTTATTCAACACGACTTATGATTTAAAACGATTTATAGAATAGCGAACAACGGAGCAGGTGAGAGAACACCGCCGCCCATGTACAACCGTGCCACAGTCCGCGCCTTGGTTGTGTAGCCGGCTTTTTACGCGGCATTTTTGAGGGCCTCCGATATCCACACTCACTCAGTAAAACACAGTATAAGTACCGTTTCACGTTGAGTATTCTGTGATCCCATGGTATCACGTCGGACGAGCCTAATTAGTGCGTCCACATATGCTTCAAAATGGCTCTCCCAAGGGTGTGACAGTATTAAGACACTCGCCCGGCCAATGTTACATAGTTTAAGAACCTCGCGATGACGTCAATTATCAAACAAAATTACATCATAATTAGTCCATTTTTTGTGGAGCTACAATGCCCTATACTGACAAACTATACGAGCATACATCGCTTTTCTCACACACTGTTCTCTTTGAGTCTACAGACAATAGAGAACATAGCCGACAAAATTACGCCTACAAGCGTGTCTCCTCGATGGTAAGAGATTACCGGAAGAACCGCCGCCTCTGGAAAACGGTATAATTTCGAAGGCCTCTGATATCTTCACTCACTCAGGAAAACACAGTTCCAGTACTGTTTCACTCTAGGATTCTGTGAGCTGAAGCATATCACTTTGGATATACTTCAGCATGGCTTTCCCACGCGTGTTACAGTATTAATACACTTGCCTGACCTGTTAAGCCGTTCCAACATCGATTGCATTATATTTTTTATTCAGGTTGGGATCGAACCATATACCTCTCGCTTCGACTTATAAGACTACTTAGCTACGAGGCTGTCTAATTCTCTATTCAAAGACTTTCATAATAATGATGATGTCACATGACGAGCGGCACCCACCTGTGCTCGATGGTGGATAAGGATTTAAACACGGCTGACCCACTTGAAAATTCCACATTATCACCACATCTATCGTCAAACTAGCGTCCGATATGAGATCTCATTGAAATGCTACGACAAGAGACAAAACGGACGAACGGAATCCGATGGAACTGGTTTCATACTTTTACGGTTGTGCAATCGTGTTATTCCGTGAACGTTCATTGTAGCGGAACGAATATTCTACCAAAGATTTTTGATAGATGTCACACGCTAAAGATGTCACGCCGATGTTTAAGATCGCGATAAGCCTTGTTTATTAGGACAGCCGCAGCTCAGCGATTCTTGCCTATTGCGCCTACCACCATAACATTATCAAACCAATGATAAAATTATGGCGGTTTTTTGGGCTGCCGCTTCTTCTAACCAGAGATACCAGCAGAATCCAAACCCGATAAATCCGAACGTGTTACTTATTCTGTATTTCTTATTCTTTTTATATTTATTCTATAGGAATAAAGAAGTATTTTACATATAAATTTTATAGTGTTTCACGACAATAGTATTAACTATCCGAAAAGATGGAAGTTTGTTTGAAAAGTCACTATGTTTAAAAAAAAATTAACATCAAAATAAACAATTTTAAGATCAAGTTCGGATGTCTGTCCAAGGTTCGCTGGAAGAAAATATGAAATTAGGCCAAGCATGAATTCTTGTATTTTAGCTGCTTGTTGGATAATAAAGAGAGCCAAAGGGAACCGGTGCCATTATCTGGGCACGCTTGCGGGCGTTTTGTGAGAATCAATTTATATTCTATTTGCTTATCATTAATAAAATTTGTCTATTATTAAGAATCGCTCACTTCGGGCCATAGAAATCCATAGAGTTGTATGTAGTTCGTAAATTTTCTTAAAAAAAAACATACAAATGGGGAAAAGGCATATTTTTCATACAAATATTGAACAGGATCCCGACCGAAAAACTTATTTACCAAACTGATATCTTATTTAAATAAAGTTAAGATAAACTAATCCCTGTTTTGGCTGTTCCTATTATAATGTGTTGAAATTTGAAATTAATAACGAAACAGATAGTGGTTTTTCGAATTTTTTCGCACTAAAGTACGGATAGCAAAACAAGTTACAACTTAAAAACGCGCGACTTTTTATTACGCTCATACTTTAATAGAAAAACACATAACTTTTTTAAGCGCACTAAAGAGTTTTACGTCTCCCATATAACAAACATTACGGTCTATTCCCAATCTCCTATGATTAAATGCATTATGTTTATAGCTTCAAAACGATCCAGTATTAAGTGGACATAATAGGCGACGTTTATCTTAATTTTAGTTTCCACAAAACGTTTCACGGCCATTACTGCAGCGCGCCGTCCCACGCCTTTATGGCTGCAACAAAAAGTGTCGTAAAAGCGATTCCGTATTCACTCTTTTTCTCTTACACTTCTAATTACCAGTCATTCTCTTATCAGACCACAACTTTTAAAAGCTTCATGGTCCAGCGGTTTGCCAGCTGCCCCGTCGTTTTGGGTCACAAGTTCGATACCCATACAAAAACAGAATTCATAAAATATTATTTGAAAGGACTTGACTTAACTAACATTACATACACCATTAATTTCTTTACTTTTATTACCCATCTTATACTTTGTCTTTTAGCGTTATATTTTTCTCTTTTATCTTTTAATCTTAGAATAGCGTAGTTGGTGGCGTTATGATTAAGATTGTATTTGTTATCTGTTATGCTTTATTATTTATTAGGCCTATGTCCAGCAGTGGACTTGAATGGGCTGATGATGATGATGATGATGCTTAAGTTTTAATGTTACTGTTTGTTGTTCCCAATAAATAAAATAAATATCTTTCCTGTGAGAGAAAAACACTAAGCCTACTGAAGCGATACAGTGGGCTGAAAGCATACCAGCGTGAAACAAGACTGTAGTCAGTATCGATACTGGCGGTTATCACCCCTGTTATGACTTACCCTTGCTTCTTAAGACTTGTTTATTCATTTCATAAGTAATTTATATGTTAATAAATTTTATTTGTGCGCAGTAGCACTACAGTGTTATTGAATTTTTGAACAAAAAACCTTTCCCAAAACAAACAAAACATAATAAATAGCCCGCACAGTTTCATATCTCTTCTAAATTAAATTTGGGCGTGATGAACTCGAGGCGTTCTCTCGGTTCATCAATCAAGACGTGGTCGCGAAGAGAAGCGCCACATTTCACTTCCTAACAGCCATCTTCCTCGCACTAAGCGCATCTCCCGTAAGCGTAAACGGGTGGGGCGATACTCGGTTTAGACGAAACAAAATGCAAAGTTTCAGGCTTCACGCGGACGGCTTCCTTCAGAAGCGGTAATCGATTTTATACACAAACGGTGGTTATTAATTGATTTTTTTTCACGGCTAATGACCAAAAACAACATCTGCCAAACGTTGGACGGTCGTTAGCGGAGGTGGCGAAGCTTTTTAGGAAATTGAAATTACTTACCACGTGCCGTCTTCTTCTCGCTTCTTATACCTTGGATCACATTTCAAATTAGCAGGTATACTTATTATAAGTTTTAGTTCAAAACGTAATTGCATGCACTAAGGTTTTCGTTTAATCCTTATTCTATTGGTGGTAGTCCTAATGGGTTGTGAGATTCAAGGCTTGACCACTCGCGGTGGGCACAAACCTGTGTTGTAAATAGAGCACTTTATTTCGTCTTTTTGTGTCTAACGGTCTATTGATCGAGGTATGCTAAAGTGATATGGGATTGCTACTAGTAATAAGAGCGGACAATCATTGGGAATACATAGGGCAATATAGGTATTGTAAATCATTCGAAACTGGAATGAACAGCTTTTTTAATAGTATAGCGGATAACGGAGCAGGTGGGCCTCCTATACGGTAAGAGAACACCGCCGCCCATGAACAACCGCGCCAAAGTTCGCGCATTGATTGTGTTGCCGGCTTTTTATGCCACTTAAGCAGCACAGGGCCTCCGATATCCTCACTCACTTGCGAAACACACAGTTATCACTGAATACTTTAAAAACAAACTAACAGTTCCAACAGTAGTTGGAACTAAGTATAGTTCTGTCGCTTTTCTAGAACACATTAATGCAAGTTTTTAATTCAAACTATTAAATCCCAAGATTTAATCAAAGATAAACATCAAAGCTTTAACTTTGACTTAATTTCAAAATAATGTTTATGTGGCATAAACATTTATGAATCTGCTGCGTAAAAATAAATTTTGACAGCCTGCTAACAAACACGCCCAGATCCGAGAGCAGTTAGTGTCTTTGCGTTCACAATAAACTATATAGTTCATTAAAGATGTACGATTATAGAATTGATAAATCCTCTTGAGAATTCGTTGAACGCGGAGCAACACTGTAAATGCTAAATGGGTTCAAATAGCATAAATCAATGGAGCTATTACGATGAGCTGATAATTTTTATTTATTCCAAGTTGGCCTATAAATACACGTCATGATAAATGAATTTGCATCGGCAGATAGATCTCACTGAGCGCAGTTGGATGTGGCTCTTGTTGGTATTAGGCGTCGATAAATTGTACGGTTGGGGACGCCCCGCGTATTAATTTATGAAGCGAGAACATTTCTAATGTATCAAAAGGGCTTTGGGTGAAATTAGATTAGTTACAATTGCTTAACGGCGTTCGGGACGCGTGGTTATTTATAGCTGCCACGAGCTCACATTGCGTAATTATTAAAATGCAACGCTGGCTTCGATTTTTTAGTTTTTTTCTGCCGAAGTTTTTTCTGCAATACTGAATAAAACCAAATTGGTGGCGAGATACTAGATTCGTTAAAATAAATACAAGCACAATATAAAACTATTAATTATTTGAATGATGCGCTTGGCCTGCTTCAGTTAAAATTTTGTAAACATGGTCAGGAAAAAATGTCAACTGGTAGTTAGATGTACTACTCCGGTTAAGGCGCATTCGTGAATAATTTGTTAAATTAGTCTAAACTCTATTGATGTTATTTATTTAAAAATAACCAATACAACATAAACAAATAAAAAATAAAAAGAATAGTTTTCTCATAAATTATAAAGATAAGTTTAATAAGATGTGTGAACCTTTTATCTCCCTCCGTGCACAAACACAAATGTAAATGTAACAAAAAATAAAAGTTACCTACATAATATTACATTAATCAAAGTGAATAAAGATAATATATTGGGTTGATTTATTCAAAAAGATGATTTTTATACATAATTGTAAGTATTACATAACAAATTCGCCAACTAAGTTTGATTCTCGGGAAAACTAAAATAAATTTTATTTTTAAGTTTTTATATGAATTTTATGAGTCTTTAAATTCGAACAACAGATTTATTACTGTACAATCAAATTTACGTATAATTAATAAACTTGCATGTATTTTTTTGTTAATTGGTTTATCTTAACATATGTCTCCAGCAGCTTAAATAAAAAGAACCTTAAATTTGTTCAATTAAACATTGTCTTCATAAGATTCAAATAGCCAATGCAAGTTGTTTACATACATTCTCTCCAATAGCTCAATAGCCTCATTGTCGAGAGATCAAGTAAGCTTCCGTGAAGTGATCGGTATTGGGTCGGAAAAAAAATATAATTTAATTTGTTTTGGTATTTTAATTTTGGTATTTTAATTTTGGTATTTGGAAAGGCTTTACAGTGGCGGGCGAACGTCTTAACACTATCTTACCACGGGCTCACAGAATGTCAGTACCACACTACTTATACTTTATTTCGCTGAGTGAGAAAGGATACCGAACATACGGGGAAACAGCGCGTTCTATGGCGCGGCTATCCACGATGACCTCTTACCATCAAGGAGACGCGCCTGCTCCGTTGTCCGCGATACAATAAAAAAACGGCCAGATATATTTAGATTTTGATCCCATCAAAGCAGCAATCTAAACAATCGAGATGATGCCGATAAGAGATCCAGCTCGGTCGTCCCCGAGCTTGGAGCGTTTCCCTAAATCAAACGGCGTAGCGGACCGCAGGGCATCACCGGCCGGCATCCGCGCGTACATCAAGATCGCTATCTAAGATGGATTTACAAGTGCTGTCGTTAAAAACATCCCCCACCAATTGACGTTAACGAATTGTTTATTTGGCCTGCGTGTGCGCAACCGGTTCTATCGTGTAATGGCGCTTGTACTTGTAAGCTATTATGCTGATTGTTTTAATGAAACCACTAAGGCACCGTTGCCTTCTTTTTTAGCTCCGAACGCAAAAGCTACACCATCACGTGTCGTGTAGTAGCTTCTAAGCCAATGAATGATCAACAGATATAAATCTTTAGTTTATTCAAAGTCCGTATTATACATTATATATATTAATTTGATTTATTGTATTGGTTTTGGGAGCATATTTATAGCACGTCCGGCGACTCTCAAAGCGGAATAAACTAATAGCGCTTAATAAAGCTTGATTAAAAGTCGCTGCGATGTATTCTATTCGGCTGTCCTCACCTATGGGTGGGCGCCGGACTCCCGCCAGGATTCAGGCCGAAACTAGTTTAATTGCTAAATACTAATTTGTGATACTTTATTAGGAATATGAATTATGTGTGAATGGACGTTGAAATTTATTAACCTCGTTTATTATGATGGTTTTTAATTAAATAATTTATTGCGTATGCATTTGTATTTGCTAAGATTTGATTTACTGACTTTTAAACAGACAAATTATTTACTTTTTATTTAAGGATTTCTCATGTAAGTTAATGAGTTGTTTCGCTCCACTTTTAAAAAGTTACATAACTAAGTAACATGAATCATGATATTTAAAAACTTTTTTATATTGAAAATAGTTGTGCCTTTTTGACAACAACACTTTTGACTCTTTAACAGTCCACTACCATTTACCTGTCATTTTCAATATGGCACTTATTATGTAAAGTAAAAGTCTATAAAACTTAAACAAACCTTTAAAGCGACGCATACGAATGTACGTGAGGCCCAGAAGACCATCGGTTCTAATCCGAGGAAAACGGAAGCACGAGGAGCTTATTACCTCATTTGAAAAGCCTTACAAAGGGTTAAAACGGCTCTCTTATAAATATTTATCTAATTAAGAGCATTTATTGCAGTCTCGTAAGCGGATCCTCACGGCATGAATATGGAATGATGGTTGGTTGGTTTAATAAAGCATGCATTTCCATATTGTATGAATACGTCGGCCGGAGTTCCGAATCACCCTTTCGTCTTGCCATCCAGCCTAACAAAGCCGTTTCCGGGTTGCGAATACAACTCAATCAATTCGCGCAGGAAGCTGGAACGGTTCATTAGCCGGGCACAAAACGCAGAGCCAGCCTTTGCCTCTCCCGACATTCACTCGAATCAATTATGCTCTCCGCTAGAGACGCCTTGACAAGTCCTATCAAGGAGCTACTATTGCGAGACACAAAGTGTGAAATTATCTCACCAAAGAAAGAATTTCATATCTCAAAAAAAAACATATTGTAGGATTTTTTTAAAGATATTTAATGGAATTTCTAAACGAACAATATCTTACCCATTTTCAAATGATTGCAATGTTAGATATAAATAGATGTATTATAAACCTAATTTAATTACAGCAAAAGAAAAGAAATGAAGACAAAACTGCCTCCGAAGCGACTGTCGTGGGCTGCGGTCGTTAATTAAATCGCGGCGGCGGAATCGTCCATCTACCGGGGTCTCTTGGTTTTTGTGTTGACAAAATTATGTCTTTATTTCGCTCTGCTATCAGCGACCACCATCTCGATTGATGAAGGCCCCATCACTAATTTGTATCTGCCTATCTGATCATTCGACTTCTCATTTATAACATTTTGTACATACCAGACTACATGTATGCCTTTTTTTAACATGCATTTACTTATTTGCCTTTTGCGAGAGGATATTATGTAGGATTCGGTACTCCCATAGTGCAATACCACTTAGCTACAAGGCTCTTACCTTTATGTATGCCCAGGGTATATTCATAACTTGCAACATAATACCTTATCACATTGTATACTAATTTATAATAAAGTTTATATTTGTAAAAATAGGGTTATTAATGTTAAAATTAGAAAGTAACACGGAACATATGAAATATAAGATAAACGACAATTTAAATATTTTTAGTGTCACCTATCTTTTTTAAATTAATTACATCGAATGGGCTTCAGTATTATTTAGGTGGGAAACATGACTGTCATCATAGTAGACGTCATCTCAACAAGGGATACCTTCATTTGACTTTATTACTTTGAGGAATACTTTTTTATTCGAACCCGCAAAAAACGCGATTTATACCCAATGCATATTTGTCTAGTACTTTGGGCTGCTTTGGCAATGTCGGTCAAACAGTATCAGATTACAGTCGCCAGTGGGCAAACTGCAATATTTGCTTAGGCTCTCCCCGTTCCACCCCACGGATTCACCGTATGTAGATGTGAGAAACACGGCTATTTAATATTTGGGATAAATATTCACTTGCATAGTACGTTCCCATACAATGAAATGAGTGATTGAACAAAGGCGTTTCACGGAGAAGGGTCGCCACCATCATCGATCATTAACTCTATCACTGGCAATGGCGCACACGTGCTGAAATCGAGAAGGGTTTTTTTGCCGTCGGCTTACGCGGATTGACCGTAAAGTGCCCTTATGCGCTGCATCGGAATGCAATCAACCCTTTCACTCGGCGCCATTGTGCAACGGACGCGTCACCCGCCGACGTTTGATCCCTTTGATCGCCCGCCGACGAATCGATATCGTCACGACAGATGTACTAGCCATACGTATTTCCACTTGTGTTCATGACATTTCATAAGCGAACTTGAGAATAGTGAAAAAAAGCTGAAATGAATGAGGAAATGTGATGCCAAGTGTCTAATGTCCCACTCCATTCAGAGCATCACTTCGTAACAATCGTACAAGTTTCTATTTTATTAAAGTCAAATACTCTAAAAATCTACATAGTCACTTATAACGCCTTATTTTTAAAATATTACAGAATTGAAGAAGACTATTCAAGTAAGTCATGAAAATGGATCTATTTCCGGCCAAATCCTAAACGACAGTATTGCTTAAGAACTCTTATATTTTGTATATTTTCTTAATTCAACATTTAAATTTACTTCAAAATAATATGTATATTATCTTGGTTGAAGAAATGTATACAATTCCCATTATCGTCCATCGCTTAAATTCATTACTGTCTCGTTAATTGAGTCTGGTAACATTTGATTAAATACATATTTTTTAATGTTTATTTGTGTTGAATTAGCTTGTATTTAATAAAAGACTTCCAATAATTATAAACAAGAAAAAATATTAAATAAGACTATAGCGTCTACAGTCATTTAGCAATTTCCTTTCGCGACTTGGGCGTAGTTCGCAAAGTGCGCAAAAAAATGGCTCCGATGGGTTGTGAGCATTCAAAGTAAGCTTATCTATAATGTTTCAATCTTTGGAATAAGTTATTGTAATAGCCGAGACGCTCACTAAAAGCCTCCGCGATTGAGCCGAGTGAATTTTGAAGAAATCTTAATTGAATGAAGTATAAAATATATAAATGTCAGATAGTAAAATCCTTGATTACCCGCTCGCATAGCTGAGAGATTAAAAAAGTATCGTTTTTAAATGTTAATTCGCAGTATAGTAATGTCGAGCGCAGCAAAAAATCATCGGATTCCATACGAAACAAGTTCGCAAACCAGAAAACACCTCGGACGTTGAACGAGGCGAAATTAATTTTAATGCGTGCGTCTTTTAGTTCAATAAAGCTCATTAAAATAAAGAATACACATTCGCTCATAACATTATACCAATTACTTAATAGCTTCAAATTTACCGTCTTCACCGGGCCGGCATTTTCATTTCAGTTTGAGCGAACTATTCAATACACCTCAAAACTCTTTGCAACGCCGCACAATGGAAAAATATACTATGGTCAATTGTCAAAATGTCTTGGCATACTCTAACTTATGTGTTTGATTTATCTATTAACTTGACAATAGGAGTTATGACAGTTCACACCACAAAGTTTTTATTAATCGCATTTGTGTAGTCTACTTATCTACCGAGTTTCATGAGAATTGAAATCTATAAACGAATAGGTTTATTAAAAAAATATCTCCTCAATGTGATCTTGACAAAGTAGGTACATTTAAATTAATTTTATTGTCATCCTAAATTTGACAAAATAAAGTAATTGCGTCACAATTAAATAAAGACACACAAAGAGAATGGATTTATGGTAATCAATCAAAGGCAAGATGTCTATTGCTACTTATTATTGTAATTTAAGCGCATGCGCCCATAGAAATCGCACCTTGCTCTGTCGATCCATTGAAAGTTCGACAATTATCTAAATATATCTGAAAAACCCTTCGGCATCTGCGCACCATAATGCACCAGCATCTTTACTATTACCGAAAGGTGTTTGATGAGTGATCTAGGAGCGTGCCAAAATAATTCACCTGGAGTAACGATTCACGTCAAGAAAAGATTATATTTCATACACATTCGTATGCGATGTGCGCTTCGCGGTTCACCTTGCTGTGTCGCGATTGTTTGCGATTGGATTATATTACATTATCTTTCGACACCGTAATTAGGCGCCCACATCGCTGCATCGAGGGACGCGCCGCGCCGGCAGATGCTGCGCTCTGCAAACAGGGATGCCCATTTTAAAAAGTAATTCAATAACATAATGTCGATCGCAGTTAGATGTATTACTTCCTTCCACCTTGAAGCCGCGATCCTCGGAGGCTTACGTGATACAGTTATGTGGAAGAAGTGTAACACTTGAAATCATTGTTTGGCATAACGGCACTGCCCGCCACCCCGCACCGGGATCGGCACAAAAAACGATACCGTTTTATAGGCTTTCATGGGAGAGGTGAGTTGTAAAAAATGCGTAAGGTGCATTTACAATGTTTCGTTCTGTTACATGAATGGGGATTAGAGGCACGCGTTGGCTCCGGCGAAGCTCGGTTCCTCGCGCTTTGTCGGCATTCGTTCCATGCGGCTGCAAAAGACGCGGCTTCCACAATAGCGTTGGGTATGTTTGTTTGCTTGAACGCGCTAATCTCAACAACTCATTCGTATCTCATCTTTTTCTATACTACCAGTAGCGGCAATGAATCAATAACCTGATATCATTTGATCAAACTATTATTTGATCATCCATCAGGATGTTTGATCAAATACCTTGCCAAATTTAGGATGACAATTCTAATGCTCACAGTACGTATCAGGTTGTGTTTAACCCATAATTAGATTATTCATTGGCAGGTTGCAATGGTAAAATGAAAACCCGTTGCATTGCCTCCGTTGACCGCCTGACGCCAAAGTGCTCATTATGGTGTTATCACGTGTTTTACATAAAAGTGACCAAACAAATGGCCAAGATTACTAATTAGTAGGGAGCGTAACGAAATCGATAGCATTCATCAGCATTAGAGCTGCATGATGCTCCAATTACTATCACCTCCTTAATTGAACTTAAGATTACTGAAGAAGGCCCCAATTAAACCACGGCGGTTCAATGTCGAGCGTTACTTCACTGACGACAAGAGTGTCGTGTCTGCCGAGCTCATAAAAAACTTGTACTCTGTCGTGTATATGGAGTAACATTGGTACTTTAGATTTGAAACACAAAAATAATCGGTAACACGTAACGAGAGTAGTAATGAATGGTTGACAGTAAAGAATAGTGCGCTCGGCTTTCCCAAGGCGCGGGCTATCTAATCGCACGGCTCTTTCAATGGCCATCATTCATATCAATTCATATAATTAATTTCGATAAGTGTGACGCCTTCGGCCCGATACAGGAGCCGATGCTTTTAGCCGCTATCGCTCTGTGATAGTTTCATTTACCTGTATTCGTTAATCGTTGCTCACTTTCCACGTTCTCACATTACAGATTGTATTAGTTTTTGGAAGGAATAAGTAGCAAACGAGCAGGAGGCTCACCTCGGATTAGCGATCTTTCTCTCATGGATACCCCCAGCCCTTGTCTAGATGCGTTACCGGCCTTTAAAGGATTCGTACGCTCTTTTTATAAGGGTTTTGTTGTTTTAGAAATGTCTCAGCAGGAAGCTGATTCCGCAGAGTGGTGGTGCGCAACACAAAATGCCATAAAAACGCACAGTTTGCCTTGAAAAGCGTGAAATAATAGTTGTACTTGTAACGATACCTCTCCTGTGTTTTGCTGAGTGAGTGAGGATATCGGAGGCCCTTAATGCTGCTTAAGTGATATAAAAAATGTATGGACTGTGGCGCGGTTGGTGATGGGCGGTGGGGTTCTCTTACCATATAGGAGACACACCTGCTCCGTTGCCAGTTATACCATTAAAAAAAGTAGTACCATCTGGCAACTTTTTTTCGGCCCGTGGTATCATTCCGGATGAGACGACACAATTTCGCAAAATTGTGTCAGTAGATAAAGGTTTTTGATATATGCCTTTATTTCAGATTATAACAGTTGTTGAACAAGATTGCTCAAAATTACAACAATAACTTAGTGGATTTCGTATAGTGAGGTGTGGATTCGAATCCTAAGAATAATTTCGGGATCGTAGGCAGGAAAGCCTTACCTTACTAATAAGCATAGAATTGTTTTTCTTTGAGTTTTAATCATAAATTCACAATCGAAGCTTATTTTAAAGTGTTGTTCATGTAACAGATATAAACAGCGATAAGTATCCCCAATCGACCCAATTCAGTGTTCGAGCTTGTTACCAATTTTTGGAAATAGTTTCGAAGCAAAAAACTAAATTGGTCCGTTATATTTCACACCGAAAATGTTTGCGGTCAGGTTTTTTTAACCTTTTCGCCGCAGTATCCAAAAATATCGATCTCTTTAAAATGACTCCAGAATGAGATTTTAATCCTATCCACATTTGATCCAATACAGGAAATCGAAAAATTCAAATTATTCAACGAGCGACGTATATTCCAAGTACAGCCTCTCTCTGTGTCTATCTGTCACATCGTAGCGTCTAAAAGGCTTTATGTATTTTGTTTTATAACTGAACTGATTGGAATGGATGTGTTGATATAATATTATATATATATATATAGTTAAAATGTTTTTAGAAAAAAATTATAATTTTTATTATATAATATCGGTAGCAAATGAGCAGGAGGCTCACCTAGGGCAAGTGGTTCTTCGTCGATAGACACCCTTACCCTTTGCAGAGCCGCGGGTGCGTTGCCGGCCTTTTATGTACTATAGATCTACCCATAAATGAATAATCAGTTATTCATTCTGCATAACTAAATGTAATCATATTTATTTTTCATTTTCCGTAAGATTGAAACTTTACCACTCATATTAAATAAAAAACCGAACATTAATTCCTTTCATTTACAAAATAAGTAGTGCATAAATATTTATCATTTTAATATTAACAAAATAACCGAATGAATGAAAATGACATTTCTACCACAAAGTATTCAACCATACGATATTAGAAAATGTTAAAATTTAACAGCGCACGGGCCCCGGAGACGGCGCACAATTGAATGACGCCAAAGAAAACAAACAAAAACAGGATTTCGGCGTAATCGCGTCGGCCGAGCAGCTTAGGCGTCGCCGAAAACAGCTAGTACGTTCGCATTTGCTTAAAATAAGTGCATTCAACAGTTAAAATACTTGAAAACTTCCGGTCGGATGCGTTTAGAATAATCGCTGCTTCCACGTCCCTAATGCGGTGGGATTGTGTGAATTTCTATGCTCGGATAAGAATTTATGTTCCGCATTGTGTTAGGATATAAATCTCCCAAATGGCACGAGAGGGCTTTTATGCGGCAGGCGTGACGTCGCAATTGTAACATTGGCATAATATGTGTCCAATTATTCAATCAATACGCTGAAGGACTGTGAATATTGGCAATAAAATGTAGCTTGAATAGCCCTCAAATATGTCATAATCACATTTACTCAACAACCTTACAAGCGGATGTAATAAATTCATAATAGGTATCTGTAAGCTTTTGTATGTCAATTTCCGATAGGTTTTTTTTTCACGTGTACGTTAAAATAAATAAACCACGCTATCAATATTACTGCAAATGAAATTTGTGTACTTGACGTAGGGGTATATAAAATATTTATTGTCCAGCAGTGGATGTCTTACGGCTGAAATGATGGTGATGATGATGAAAACTATTATATATACTAATGAACCGATATAAGTCCTTGAGTAAATGAAATCAATTTAAAAGTACCGCAGGTTTGATGTGTCTCTGACACATTTCTTAAAGTAGGTGCTAGAAATTGTTAACAGCTTAATGAGCTTTTTTCAATTAACAATAACATATACACTATCCATTTTTACATAACTTTGATTTTCTTAATAGCTTCTATATATAAAAGGTTTTGTATATATGGACCCATATTTTAAGGAAATACATTTTTCTTGAAACCGTTGCAAAAAATATATTGATACAGTAACACATAATCTGATAATATTTTTCTGTTTAATTTAATTTTAAGCAGTTTTATACATGTTATGATTTTAGTTTTAATTATGAGATAGAGTACTATAGTTAAGTTGGAATAACAAAATTAACAACTTAGTACAAATTAGAACAAATAGAGGCAATATTATTAAGTTCCATTTGATAGATTAAGTGAAAGCTTGCGGGATGTTGCCTCTAGTTTTGCAAAACACCTATTCTCAAATAATGAAAAGAACCAGCGTGATAATGATCTTTCGTTAAAAAAAAACAAAGCGGCTATCAAAACTGCATTGTGCTCATTTTACACTGTTTTGTTCCCGGATTAGGTGCAAATCACATGGTTGTTTTTATACAACAAATTATTTTGGACGTTTTCATTCAAATTCAATTAGTTTACGAGATGAAAGGATTTTTTTCTACTGATTTCTTACACATTGGCTTTCATTCCAAACTAAAGCCACACTTTTCCATTTCCCAGCATTTTTATCGCGATAAAATGTAATTTCTTAAGAGTACGAAAAACTCTACGCTTAAAATACCTAAATATAATTAAAATTGACAAAACAGATTCATAATCTAGTCCTCTTGATTTATAGTCTAGTTATAGTCTATTTGCGATAAAAGATTTTCAATATATAGATCCTTCCTGTATTAAATTGATTAACAATATAGACACAGATTTTGGTATAAGCCGTTTTAAGTGAGGCTTAAACCAGCAAATAGCTTAGTGAATTTGAGCTGCATTCAATCCTTTCCTACAACCGCACTATTGAAAAAATAAGTCTTGGTGTTTGGCAAAGGGTAAAGAAAAAAGTTGCACAAAAACCAAGTGTGCTCTATTGACCGTGACGCAACAATTGTTTAGCAGTCTCGAGTCCTCGAGTCCACCTTGTTGACGTCTCGAATCGAAATTAAACATTGGAAAAAACGTCGAAAGGTCCTTAACAAGATTGAACGGTGTCCTATTGTGAGCGTTGAGTAATGTACCGAGACGTAGCCTGCGCAACGCAAGTTTCGCCTTGATGAAAAGTAAACTGCGTTGCAGCAGGAGAAACTTGGTGTCGCAGGTGTAAGTCTTCAGGTAGAACCCTTTGCACAATACACAAGAGCATGGCGAAACTGTCGCCACACTTGTTTCGCCGACTTTGCCCAATTTCACGTCTGGTTTGATGTTCAAAACATGCAATTAATTTTGTCTGCCAATATGTTTAGACCACTCAAAGGATGTAATATTATATAGTTGCCTAAGTTACCGTGAAATAGCCGATTAAGTAACATAATCAAACTTTTTCTTACTTGACCGATGTTATATACCATATGAAAAATTAACGAAGAATTATTGGAAACTTAATACTAACCTAAACTTTTGCTAGAATCTTTTTTATATACAGTATAAAAAGTAGTAATTAACTTTTACTTATCTGTCCAAACTAAACCAAACTAAATTACAGAACTGAAAACAATGAACGAAAAATATTACAATTCCCATCCTTATATGCTAATAAGAGAACGACTAGAACGATTGTTCTAGTTTATTATTGAAATTAAACTAATTTATTTAGTAATTAATTTATAATTTACTAATTTATTTAACTAATTTATTTAGTTCTAGTTTTTTCTACAATTATTATGAATTAAGAATTTTTTATTTTAATTAATATCTTCACCCGTAGGAGAGTCACACTGAAGCAAATGCTGACATACTGATTGGGTCGGCACGTCAAAAGTACCACGGGCTCACAGAATACTCAGCGTGAAATGGTACTTTTACTGTGTTTCGTAAGGAAGGATATTGGAGGCCCTTAAAAAGTGCCACTTAAACGGCGTAAGAGTCCAGACCGCTCAAGATCGCAATAGGTGAGCGTTTTTGGGAGGCCTATATCCAGTAGTGGATTTAATAGGCTAATGATGATGAAGCGTTGCAAAAAGCCGGCAACACAACCATGCGCGGACTGTGGCGCGCTTGTTAATGGGCGGTGTTGTTCTACCATATAGGAGATCCACCTGCTCCGCTGTCCGTTATACAATAAAAAAGGAACAAAAAAGAAAAGTTAATATATTGATCAAACTCAGCAATAGCAAGTAAACAATGAGATGATTTATAACATCAATTCTATGATTACCAATTGTCCGAGTTGTAAGAGCCGCTTTAGATAACTGAGCGCGACTAATCGAATTACAATGATCGTAAATTGTTCTCTAACACTCCCAAATAGCCTTCATGCGTATCGATGGCCCTTGTTCTCTCGCGTTCGTCTTATTTGAAAGCCACATTTGAAGCCACATCATACCAAACACGGTCAAATTGTCCTATTATGTCAGAGTTTAAATAAAACCACATTGTAATTAATTATTTCGTTTACATACGATCCTGCAGGCATATCAGAATTATGGCGTCAATATTTTAAGGGTTGTTAAGTTGAGAAAGCTGATTTTTTTATAGTACAGCGGACAACGGAGCAGGTGGGTCTTTTGTATGGTATGACAACACCACTGCCCATGGACAACCGTGGCACATTCAGCGCATTGGTTGTGTTACCGAATTTTTAAGTCACTTAAGCGTCATTTTTAAGGGCCTCCGATATCCACACTCACTCTGCGAAACACAGTCAAGTGCCGTTTCACACTGAGTATTCTTTGAGCCCGTAGTATCACTTCGGACGAACCGGCCAATTAGCTTAAATCAATGTAAAATGTGTAATAATTCGATCTTGCCAGTGAAAAAATTACAAATGCTTTCACACGCTCGAAAGTAGCCGATCGCCCAATTCTGTTCGGTTGCGGTGTGCAATCATTGAAAAAAATCGATTCCGATATATTTAGTTCGGGGGCAAAAAGTCGGCTCGATTTAAGGAAGGGCGTGGTGGACACCCCGCTTTTTGAAAATTGTGGCAATTTTAACACCTCGAATGTGCCAAGTTATCTGTTGGTCTTGTAATTTGGTGGACGCGTACGCCGTACTCAACGCACGGGGAGGCTGAAAAGAATCTCACGTTTTCTAATATTCACCGCGGCTTCTGCGCAGTCATTCCAATTTAATGAGGACTCCTATCGCTCCACTGATCTAGCGCCGTGTAATTTTTGTAAAAAATATGTTATTTCTATTAACGCAATATCGGAAGAAAAGCTGTACCATTAACTATACTCGACAAACTTAATAAATACGGTCAGCTCCCATCTTCTCCGTTCACAGTTATAGTTCGTAATACTTATTTCAATTATAAGAGCCAACTACGACGTTATTATTTAAAAGAAATCTTTAAAAATACATTTGTTATTGAAACAGGAGATTGGAACCAAACATTTGAAGGCAAATAAAAGAAATCTTGAATAAATACGGGAATTAACGGGATTAATGTAGTGTGTGTTTGATTGGATTTGCAATTACAAAAAACATTAGAGTAAACGTTTGTCTTTGTAATTCAAGCATCATTTAAAGATGCGTTATCCCAGCCAAAATTCATCGCATTCGACCGCAAAGTGTGGGCGGAGAGTCGTTTTTTATTGCAACAAAAAGCGGTAGCAAATATGAGGAATCGCTGATTGCTCGAGAGCCATTACCGTACCATATAATTTAATAGTAAGCCTATGATTAAAGCGCTGCCTACCTCTTAAATTAAATTAGGATTTTTAAGGGTGGCGCTCGGCGCATTCCGCCACAGCCTTAAGGACGTAAATAAATTTAAAAAATCATAAAAAGAGCATTAATTCACCAACGGCAGTATTAAAGGGCGCACGTGTTAATGCTTTCGCATGTTGTTCGTTTTTTGCCGCGCCAGCGTTCATTTACGCTCGAGGTCCGCGGTGTTCCCGTGCGAACTCCACACTGAGAGCCAAAAGTGATAACTTTAATGTGACAGCTTGAAGGAATCCAACGCGCGGCCAGCTACGCGATTAAACCGCTCAAACGGCGCGCTGGAGGGCGGAGATGCTGAGGTCTCGTATCAATTAAATCCGCGCGAAAATTCTGTACTTTTTAATTAAGCCTCGATTGTGCAGATTGTCCAGAGCTCTTAATGCATATTTCGAGTTTTAAAAGCCAATAATTATTTACGAATATTAATAACTTAGATCGAGGTTTTCAGCTGTATTACATTTATATTCAATTTGCTCTTCGACACCTTAAGTCAGGTGAATTTTAGCGTGATATACCTGATTGTACGCTTTGTTCGATAATATTGAAAGTGTTTATCGGATTTTTCTGGTGATGGAATCCTAAAAAATAAATTTTGAGTAATCTATTATTAGTACCGCATTACAGTTATTCTATAATCTATAGAAAAATACGCAACGCGTTGAGTATTTCAACTATGTAATGTAAAAATCTATTAATAATCGATTTTAATCCAATCTTTTTCTTTTAATTTTTCTCTAAACCCTTGCGGAATCATCATTAAAGTTTTGCAATACCATAGGCTTTCGTGGAGCACACTATCTAGCAACTAATATTCACTAACAAACATATAATAAGAGATTAAAGACATCCTTAGATTAGTCGAACGCAATAAGATATCGCATAGTATGAACGTGCATTGCGTCCGCGGCAACTAGTCGGAGGCAGGTCGAGGCCTAGGTTCCCAGGCAAGCCTACCCTTAAGCGATGGGCTACATCGCGGCCGCAATCTCGCCGTGTTGCAATCTCACAAATATTTATGGTGTGTCAATACAATATGCCAAATGGGAACACCTATTATCCTTTAAACAAAATGTGAGCTCGCTGTGGGCTATTTCTGCGCTCTCGTGCACGAAAACTGGCGATTAAATCAAATAAATCAATGTAATAAAACATTATATTAACATAGCCTTCTGTATTAATTTAATTCTCTATTATTTTAAGACCAATGTAGAGAAGCGTTAAATATCTCATTTACACATTTTAGGCTTTTTAGGCTTGTTTTGGACTTGTAAGCTTTATTGTTAAGTTGCATCATTACTGACAATCTCTTGCAAATTCGCCCAATTTATTTTATATTGTTCATTGTAGATTGGCAAGCATGTACTGTTACAACTATGTACTGTACCAACAGGTACTGCTACAACGTCGTTCCATCGCACTGTAACTCTTCAACATAGACCGCTTTTGTTTACTAAAAAATTACGAAATTGTATACTATTAATGAAAATATTTTCCAAATCCCGTTCCGTTAGTCTCCTATCAATTAAACCACCACGAAGGCTTGTTAGGAAGGAGTTACAGCGTATTGTTCATTACAATGGAAGGAGGAGCCATGCTGCTGGCGGCATAAACGTATCTCGTTATTGCCTGTGTCATATCAGTGGCGAATATATTCTCTGATTGTTTACGAATATTCCAACTTTAGACGAGAGCATTCACATTGATATTACAACGAAGTAATCTGAAGGATGAAATTTAAATTACAGACTGCTCATGATTTTCTCGCATGTGGAAGCCATGCTGAACCATACGCTAACGCACTAATTGGTCCGACTTGTGCGAATCGATCCCACGGGCTTACAGAATACTCAGTGTGAAATGGTAATTGTACTGAAAGGATGTTTTTATTGCTTCTCTGACTAAATAATTAGACGATACCAGAGGATATAAAGGATATCAGAGGCCCCCAAGAATGCCACTTGAGCGGCGTAAATAACCGGTAATACAACCAATGCACGGACGATGGCGCGGTTGGCGATGGGCGGCGGTGTTCTCTTACCATATAGAAGACCTGCTGCGTTGTCTGCTATACCATAAAAAATGAACATGCCCAAAGCTGAGGAGAGTCAAGAATTGAGAATACACACAAGTAGGTATAAGCTAAAAGCCCTCGTTAAACTTGTGTTGGAGTGCCGGGTTTTAGTGTCACCAAAACAACGTTCATACTATTAAAAGTAGAATAGGTAAAGAATAAATGTCGAAGATAGCGCTCACTCAACGTTTAGAAAAATCTATTTTAAAGAGTTTAAAACTCAGTTGTAGAGTATCGAATTCATTCTATTTCGTGCGATAAATCAGTACTTTCACGCTATCCCAGTAACCGATACAGTCCTATATCAGAAACATCGCTCCGTCTCCGCTTATCGCGGAATCTCGCGGACGCGTCACGCAACCGCCTTTGCGTTATACTTAATACCGGGTATTCATTACCAGTCCACCATACACATTACATTTCTTTGCATCTTGTTGTACTAAGATAAAAACTAAAATTGCGTTGCTTTTAAACAAAAGCTACTAAAGCTCCTTATTTCACTTATTTACTTATTGTTTCACAAAAATAATTAAATATTTTAGAAAGAAAATCAGCAAATTAGAACCAAAAAGTCAAACCGTTAAACTGACATCGATGCTCTGCCTCAGTTTCATAAGTCCGATCATACGATTGACATAGAGTAGGAATTTGAAACTAGTGGTAATATCTATGTATCTAATATAACTTATTCGATAAAATATTAGTTTATATTATATATATATATATATATTCGCATTTCAATTTGTATATTTGTTAGTAAACATTTGAATTGATAAGATGTATTCTTACTTGACCAAAATCATACAGTTACTTAGTGTTTTATTCGTTTTTACACAGTAAATGCAAGGCGGCATGAGAGTGACAGCATACTTAAGGTAAGTAAGCTGCAATATGTGTCTCTATTTTCATTTCAGTGATAAAATAAGTGAGCTGTCCTTGAGAACCATCTTGGTACTTGGGCTATTTTGTGACATTTAGGAGCAATACGCAGCGTCTGAATTACGAGGCGAGCTCATATCAAAGGAGCGGCTCCGAGGGACAATCAGATACCGTAGATGGAGTGACAGCTAGTCCAGGCGGCTTATCATTGCCCGTTTAAATGGTCATAATTGCTCACCGGAGCTCAAACTAGACAATTATACACGCTTTACCTGCCATACAAAGAAATCGTTAGAACGAGTTTAATTTCTCATACAAATTACGAGCATTAATTTAAAAACATGGCGTATATTTAGCGCTACATGTAAATAAAGCGCGCCTCTCAGCACGAAGCGAGCGTGCGTGACTTTGGCGAGCGCGCACTGAAAATATTGGAGCCGCGATGCTTAAGCGCTGCTGGTGTCAGCCGATGAAGTGATAAAGATGTTTATTGATGATTCGCGACTACATTAATTGCCAGCGGCGGCGCAGCCTCTGCCGCTCACGCTGCAACGCGAATGACAAAGATGCGAGCCGATACGGGCCGCGGCCGCTTTCATCTCGCCTATTGACGAGCCTGTCGACTAATCAAAATAACAGTGGGAATATATTTTTTCCAACGTGTTAAATTAAACTCAGTCCGCATTCCTTGGCAAAAAGGCTTCACTTTGTTTACGTACCGGCCGGTCGCTGGGTATCTTGTCGGTGATGCGAAATTTGTTAAGGTAATACGCGTTATAACAAAGGCTCGGTGCTCGACTAACAATAGCCAGCAGCTTTTTTCCGTCGTCATGCATGCTGTCGCTGCAGTGAGCATAAGGCGAGGAATTCGGTGGCTTCTCTAGGATTTTTATTTTAATCGTCTCGAACGCGACGCCTTAAACGGGTCGGGCGACTCGTGCCGGCCATCCAAACTCAGCGTTAATCTTGGCATTTCGATCAAGGCCGAGCGAGAAAGGATGCAATACAGATAGGAGCTTAATGAAGTGGGTTTGCGATTCATAAATTAAAAAAATAAATATGTTGACGGGCGCCTTATTGGTAGTAGTAATTAACATGGCGCACGACGCGCACCGCGCCTCACCGGTCAGTCACACCGCGCGACGCGCGGCGGTTCGTGGCGCGCGCGCGGCCTTCGAAGGACGTCTCTTTGATACATTGCACCGGCTTTTATCACCATCATTAGCATAATTAAAACAAAACTGGATTGTTTCGAGTGTCGTGACTAGATAGCGCGTATTACCTGTATGAGATGATGTTTTTACAAATGCACATATTTAGCATCGCTAACGCTACAAACTCATTTATTTATTTGCTTGCGTTTCCCACCTCAACTTTATCGCACACGCAGCGTGATTATGCGTGATTGTATTAAAATATCTTGTTTAACGTACGGATGAGATACAAAATAATACATTAGAGAAAAAGACGGAAAATTTCGCTTCGATGAAGCCACTAACAGATTTTAAAATTTAATTGGCATATAATTGTAGCCCTAGTTATCTTATGGCTTCTTAAAAAACAACATGTAATTATTACTCAGCGTAGCCAGCTGGTCCCTAGATTGAGCTGAAATGATCTCTATCTCACGTTCGTCATGCCTGCGGCCGAAGACATGTATTGAAAAACGTTATTATTATACATTTAGATGTTAGTAGACAACAGATGCAGAGCGTCTAAATAACTGGCTACCAGTATTTTAAATTATTATAAATGAACCACTCCAAGAGCGGGCTGTGGCGAGCGAATCCTTCGTTGCTCTGCGTATGACGATTGCGCTAAACACAAAATAGAAGTATGAGAAACAATTAGTATGTAGATGACGCCGAGTAATAGACGCGTCACCTGCGCACAAAGACTGCTCGCTCTTGCAGTCCGACCACAGACCACTAATGGCCATTTTAATGGTTCGTCTATAGCAAAGTCTTAGAGTTTTAATGAAAGGAATCTATTTTACCTGTTGCTCATTACGATAGAAGTATTAAGAATTTCATAATATTTTTGCTCGGCATGTACAAGGAACCTACCCATTTCTGAAACCAAAATTTTTCAGAACTCGTCGAAGAACGGGTGTTTGAAATTTGCAACACAAAATTATCCCGTGATTAAAGAAGTTTGTAAATATACATTGGCAGACTAAATTTTTATGTGTGGTTTCTCAAAGTGCCGTGTGCTCTCTTTATCTCTCGGAGGACAACATCTTACTAATTAAAATCACATGACCGTTTACATTTGGTTAATGCTTTGTGTTTGCAATAAAATTTGATACATTAATATAAGGAATTAATTAAAATTAATATTATGATTTAAAAACTCATCTATTTTATTGTACGATAGATTTCAATTTCTTAATAATTTTTTTAAAATTATTATTTAACTTGGTAATGTTGGCAATGGCACCTTTTTCTTCGAGTCTGTTAATATTCAAGGAAAATCTATTTAAATGATCTATTCCAGACATATTTTTTACAAGAAACGACTGACGAGAGAATCTCCATGTTAGTCTCTAGTCCTATAAAGCTAGGTCTATTTTTTATAGCTGAATGGAATACGGGTCTGTAGGTGAGTGGAGGTTGTTGCGTGCAGCCTTAATGTGCAGGTACTAACTAAGCTAGGCATATACGGGCTACGTGTGCTTTTCTATGAATTACTAAATGCCTTATACAAAACGTCGTTCATTCACTCGGCCGTTTGTGGAATCGATACTAAATATATATCTTAGAGCGGGTTTTATTTCTTTATGGTATAGCGGACAACGGAGCAGGTGGGTCTCCTATATGGTAAAAGAACAACGCCGGTCATAGATAACCACGATTTGGTTGTGTTGCCGAATTTTTACACCGCTTAAGCGGGATAGTTTCAAAGGTTTATTTACACCTTCACTCATTAAAAAGTAGGCAATGAACTTGAGAAGGTTAAATAAAGCACAGCGAAGTCAGTGTTAAGTTACTCGATACTTAAATATTACATGACTTTCAATTTAGATTTATCGCTTTAGTTATAAAATGTCGAATTTGTGTTTTTTCGAATAAAATTTTCGCTAATTACCTACGCAATAGTTCTGACCTAGTCTATATGATGATGTATGACCTAAAGTATAGTCAAAACTTAAATATCGGCTGTTCAATTCTGAAACCGATTAGAGAAAGCCTTGAATTAATAAGCTCCAGCTTATTCCAGAATTTATATTGTAAACTCGCCTTAACCCTCAATAGCTTAGAGTTTAAATTTTGATACCAATCTTTAAAACCGAATGTTCACATTAGTTTTTTTTATAGGTTGGCTGTATGTTACTGTTGTATAATATTATTTCCAACTAAATTAAAAAAAAACAAATGTCATTATTATTTTATTTTTTCTATGACATATTAGTTGCTCGGCAAAAATGAACAAGTAAACGCAATTTACTAAAAGTTTTGTTGAATACAAATTTGATATATTTTCTTATTCTGATGAAATATGTAAAATAAATATTGTGATTTTTTAGCTATTTTTCCCTTCATCTAGACCCTCAAGCAAACACAGTATATTAAAAATAAATCACTTTCGTAGATCAGGCTATTAAGGGTTAAGCCTTCTAAAACCGTAACCACTGTTAAAATGTTTTTTCTTTACATAAATTGTGAAATAGCTTATTCATACAGCTTATCTTATGGACAAGCTTTAAATTTGAATTAGTATTAAAAATTCCAATATTAAGTCATCGATCTTATTTGAATAGTTGTCTAGTTCGGCGGTGATAACTGCCAGCACGTGTGTTTATTAATAGTATGTATATTCATTTAATGCTTTTGTTCCTATTAGCATACAGATAATTTTGTTTTGAGACAATTTATAGATTATTATGTGGTGATTTTTTATTGCATTCAAGTTACGAAACAAGCGAGTCTACTATATGTAAGATCATCACCGCTCATGGGCAACAAACTTATTACAACAACAAACTTATAAACAGTATTTTTATTTTTAGTTCGGCATTGAAAAATACATACTAGACCGTAATGCTAACGCTTCCACCACTAAACTTTATTTTTTAATTAGTACTTTACTCATTTATAATTTAAAAAATTTGCCGAGGTCAGTTAGTATAAATATAGAATGCTGATGTATTTTCGTATCCGAAAAATATCTAAACATGAATTTGAAGCAATTCTTTGTTTATCGTCTTGAAATTGAGAGACAGGTGGTGCGGATGGCCCCCGTTGGCCACATTTAAGCTTGTGCTAGGTCTCTTTGTGCGTATTATGCAAAATATTTATATTTGGATAATTAATCACGACACGCTTTTATTTATTTAATTTATTCCGTTTTAATTTATTCGACGAATACTTTAATTTAAGCTTGATTAATTTATATGCTGTTAGAAGTTTTTGTATCACTACGTAACATGGTGTATAAGCCCTGTTCTACTTCCTTGTAGGCACAGTTTTAAATTGAACAAAATCCGTCTTTAGTCGCATCTTCTTAATAGTCTTGACCAAATGCAAGACTTAGCTAGCCTTGGTCTTACGCCAATGCATGTGGTATTGGTCTTGGTCATGGTCATGGTCATGGTATTGCGCTTCCAGTCTTAGTCTTGGTCTTGCAGCAAGAGTCTTGCAAGTCTTGAAATTACCTATAGGACTATTGATATTTATTAAAGTTTACTTCAGATCTTAGAAAAACCTATCAGAATAGAAATATTTCGAGGTTGAATTAGCATATCCATAGAAAAGACCAACGAAATTTATAAAATCTATCTAAAGATTTAATTAAAGGCGGTCTTGGTCGTGTCTTGCATTTAGGCAACACTACTTTTTAAATCAAAAACATAATTTTAAACAAAAATCGCGTAATTAGATTCTTAAAACCTAATGCTCTAAAACTGTCTAACTCTGTCTAACTGTCTAACTAAAGAGTGTCCACATAAATGCCCAGAAAACAGTCGAGTACCTACAAGTACTGAACGGTAATTATTATTTTGTAGTTGTTTCGACTCTAACCTCATATATTAATTAAGAAGGTGTTTAGTTCTGTAAGCACTTTTTAGGTTTTCATATTGGCGTAGATTTTTTATACGTATAGTATATTTTTTTATGGTAAGAGCTCTATACTATATGCAGCTGTAGCTATATGAAAAGGGAATACCACCGTCCATGGAAAATCGCGGCAATATACCACGTTAAGCCCTTCCAGAGACCGTACCTATAAAATATAAATAAAATCATATTTACCCGTACCGGGCTTCGAACCCGATACCTCTGATTTATAAAACCAGTTAGCTACGAGGCTCTCTCAAAAATCCTCAATTTAAAAAGTAGCGTTTAGCCTCTAATAAAATATGTTTAGGGTTATTTGTATATTCCATTATAACCCAAACGAGAAATTCATCTTGATAAATGTTCGCCTAGTGCTTCTCGAATAGAAAAAGTGGTGCAATCAATATATTACTTCCTGTAAAAAACATTCAAAAAAAATATTTCTTTTATATTCCGAAAATTAAGTTAGCCCATATAAAAGAGTTTGTTTAAAACATTAGGATGTTTTAAGATGTTATCGCTCTCTGTTTGGTGTCAAAATTCCCGCATCATGCTGAACACTTTTGTGTGAAACGATACGGATCAGGGCTTTGTGTTCGGCGATCAGTTCCCGAACAAATAGCGGGAGTCCACATAAATCATTTTATATAGTTAACATACAACATAAAAAGAAGGGTTTATACGTTATACGTTTATAGCTTAATATTGCCACATCTTTATCCTAAATTATAATTAAATTGAAACTTTCTAGATGAATTAGCTACCACTAGTGTTGCCCAAATGCCAAATACAAAACCAAGACCGCCTAGACATGAGCAAGAACAAGACCAAGCCTACAAGACTCTTGCGTCTTGCGCATTTATTTTTGGCAGTGATTTTTGGAATTTCTTAATAAATCTTTAGACATATTTTATAAATCTGGTTAGTATTTACTATGGCTATGCTATTTCAAGCTCAAATATATCTATTCTGATAGGTTTTTAGAAGATTTGAAGTAGACTTTAAAAAATATCAATAATCTAAAAGGTAAATTAAAGAATTGCAAGACTCTTGCTGGAAGACCAAGGCCAAGACTGGGAGCGCAATAGCAAGACCAAGACCAATACCAATACCAGGTGTATTGGCGCAAGAGCAAGACTAAGCTAAGTCTTGCATTTGGGAAACACTAGCAATCACCTCACCATCAAAATAGTGCCACAATTTGTTATTTAACGGATAAATAAATTTCATTTGAAATTTATTAATGAGTAGAAAGTATGCAACAGAGTTTGAAGATTAAGTCAATTGAATCCATTACATATGAACTGTCAATATTTAATTACCTACAGGTTCTATCGAGACGACCAGTCAAGAAACTGAAAAGTTATTACTGTATTTAAAACATTACTCATTTTCTATTTAATTTTATTAAGCACAATTACACATGACTTGTGAAAAACCAAGAGCCAATATTGAGTCTTAGAAGCTTTTAAGTCCTTGAAATTCTTATTAACAGCCTTTACAAGACAGTCCAAATTTATTTTTTATGGAAACGATGGCAAACGAACTGAACGCTTACATAGTAAGCGGTCCTCAACCCATGGACACCCCTAGCCCTTGCAGAGCGACGGGTGCGCTGCTGGACTCTAAGGATTATATACCCTCTTTTCTTCTTGGTACCCAAAGTCGTATTTTGGAAATACCTCTGCTGGTAATGTAATGTATGACATAGACCTTTAATATATATAAAATATATAACATTCATTACAGAAAGTTCGTATCCATTCCCAGATCTGAGAAGAATTGTCAAAATAACTCAAGCAAATTTTTTTATGTTGTGTTTACAATGTTTTGTACTAATATACATGTATATATTAGGAACAAATTTGACAGTGGGAATTCATACACATCATACCATACATGCTATGGTTCAAACAGGTATTATCTTTTTTTTAATAAAAAACAAATCATGCGCATATCAACAAAATGTGTAATTATGAAAGTTGATTGTTTTAAATTTCAAAATAATGGACTTCTGTTAGTGAATCACAGATTGATGACTCGCAGTCACCCCTAGGCTTGACCGAGGGGTTGGTAGCACGACAAATATATCGCTCTCATTCTATTTGATAATGACAAACAAAGGTGGATATACGGTGACTACAGTTTGATTGATGAACACGAGGAACGCTTCCAGTGAGGATAAATTAAATTTCACGAAGTAACTAATCTATCCAACATTAGTTATAATTTTGTTTACTTTACATTTGATTTATGTGTTATCATAGTCCACATTTACTTTTGTTCAGTTAAGCCATAAACATAAACAATGGAAAAAACAAAATACTTATTATATTAAGTGGGCCTGCTTGTCCGAAGTGATACCACGGGCTCACAGAATGCTCAACGTGAAACAGTACTTGTACAGTGTTTCGCTGAGTGAGTGAGGGTATCCGAAGTCCTTAAAAATACCGCTAAAGTGATGTAAAAAGCCGGCAACACAATCAATGCGCGGATTGTGGCGCGGTTTGTGATGGGCGCCGGTGATCTCTTACTATATAGCTACAGCTCCATATAGCATATAGCTCTTATCATAAAAAAATACCATAAAACCTCTATACTATTAAAAAAAATCTATATTCAAATTTTTGAGGTATTTAGTGTCACTCACCACCACAGAGGTATTTCCAAACCAATATGACTTGGGGATCCTTAATAAAAGAGGGTACATATTCCTTAAAGGACGGCTTGCGGCTCTACCAGGGTTAGGGACGACCATGGACGGAGGATCGTATACCCTAGATGCGCCTTCTGCTCGTTTGCCACCATTTCCATAAAAAATGCTGACTGTATGGTTTGCACTGAAATTTATAGAGCCACTGAGGATTTTAATGCAAATAAAAGTAAATAGCCCCAGATGGAAATCTTTACTCGGTCGACCACCTATTACCACAAAATTAATATATACACGTTTTTATATAAAATGCTTTTTTTATTTTAGTGTACGAAGCTTGGACCCTGCTTGAACTATAATCTAACCACCTCGACTAATAATACGTTTACAACAAACAGACATTGATTCAATAAATTTCTTGTCTCTATTAAGGTAAAGAAACTTAGTTTGTGTTTTTTGCTTGTAGTTCGTACACTAAATTAGACTAAATCATTTAGATGCAATTACATATAAAAGTACATGAGTTTAGATAACTTTGAGCCGTCGCAACATTCAGATTTAGCTTACGTCTAAATAGGAAGTATAATGACGCATTAATTAGGTCGGATCGTCAAAAGCGATACCATACCACGGGCGCACAGAATACTTAGCGTGAAAAAGCAGAACTCTTGTACTGTGCTTCGCTAATAGAGTGAGGATATCGGAGGCTCTTAAAATTGTAGCTTAAGCGGCGTAATAATCCGGCAACACAACCAAAGCGCGGTTGTCCGTTAATAATTTTCCGTTATACCATAAAAAAGAGTAACAGGTATTTGCCTCTATATACTTACATATATGACGAACAAATTTTGAAAATCTTCGCTTCGCAACATTCCACGTGCTAGGTAAATGTAAATTGATGTTTGAAATTTCCTAAAACACCGTTATCCTAGACGAATTATTGCTATTAGTTTCGGATTAAGGCATAGTCTTAGTTTTTGTCCCCGGAGGCGGCGGTAAAAAACGGAGACGAATCTCTTCCTAATATAAAATCACTTTTACGTAATTTGATTATCTATGATGACTATGTTTTTCTGCACTCTCTGTCTATATAATTAACGTCCGAACCAGCTTTTGTGATATGCGATGCTGCTATTTCATCTGTAAGTTATATATTTTAAAATTTAAACTTCTTAACGTCTTAGAGACTAAAGTTACAAATTATTTACGAATACTCCAGTCAAAAAGTACCCGTATTTTATGGTTTTAATGTTTTTAATATCTCTAGTATATTTATATCAGAAATTTGAGCTATAAACGTCCAAATCCTATCCAAACTCATCTAAGAACGCTTTTACTTAGTCCTTAGTTATGACCTATTTCCTATATTTTCTAAGATACTTATGGAAATCTCTATGTTTCTATAAATACGACAGAGTAACTTAAAATATTATTTTATCAATGATAAAAGAAACTAATTCCGGAATTGTATCCATACGACGCAAAGATGTTTAGATGAGAGATAAGTGTTGAAAGGCATTGTTTTTCTTTATTAAGAGGAGCGGGAATTAATTTTTTGGTCAACATTGGTAGTTTTTTATGTTTTGTAAATAAGATAGGGCGTAACATACGAATACAATACACCTGCGTCCGGCGATCTTTTGGACCTCTCCACAATAAATAATGGCGTGTTACAACAATTACATTTCACGTAGATTAATTTTCGCGAACAGCCAGAGAAATATGAGGCCGCTAACAGAAAGTTCTGTTGTCTTGATAGCTTTAACATATTGTACTTTTCTTTTCCTTGTCGAGCTACTTTGCAAGTTGAAGTTTTTGTGGACACATTAAATTCTAACATTTATAACCCATACTGACAAGACTGTAATTCTAATAAGATTCGCTGGAATTTATTCAATACTACGCGTTGAGTCAAAAATTGCCTGTACATTTATTGAATTGCATGGCGTATATAGAGGATTTTTTTTATTTCGTATGCCCTGCACAGATTTTGTTCAGCGCGGAGGGAGTTTCGTACACCTGTATCCGTTGACGGGGCCTGACAGCGTCAGATTTATGGAAACGGGGAGTTAAATTGGCAGTTAAAAGGTTCTAGATAAATGCATTGCAATATTATTCCTAACAGGATATGTTGGAGGATAAAACTCAACGAGAGGGCAACAAATTGGACCATTACTTAGTAGAATTTCTCTGACTGCAGTTTGAATAGAGTAACAGCACGCATCATTTAGTAGTAGTATCTTAAATAAGTTGAATAAACTGAGTTATTACACATCCTTGAGATTTTTTTCCGTGGGAGAGCCATGTTGAAGCATATGCTACGCAATAATTGGGCCGGCTCGTCCAAAGTAAAATACCACGAGCTCACAGAATACTTAGCGGGAAACGGTACTTGTACTATGTTTTGCTCTCTTACTCGCTCTTATTCTTACATGTATCTCATAAAATAAATATACTTTGTTATATTTTTAAGCACTTTTTTATGAATATTATTATACCACTAAGTTAAAAGTTACCAATAACCAACAAGCTGATAGACAAACCAAGCAAACAATTTTGTATATATTGAATACAAATTGCAAACATTGATTAAGCGAGTCGCGACACTCAAAAACCTACACCGATTATTAAAACGAGATCTCTTAACCGCGAAAAAATACAAATTGATTCATATGTCATATATAATGGAATTAAGAATTTAAATCGTTCTTCTTAAAAAGTTACATAATTCTCTGATGCGATCACGCCATTATGAAATAAAGATTCGTTAATTTTTGTTTAACTTCCTGTGCCACTATTAACTTTGAAGACATTACTATTTATTACAAATAAAATTGAAAATAATTTAAAAAAACGCTGGAAATAATAAAAGTATAAAGAATTAGTTTGATAAGGAAATCCATCTCGACTACGCCTAGTTTTAAACAAAACATATCACCATTGATTTTGTCCATTCATTACGCAGCTTTGAAGCTACTTCATACACATTACAATTGCTTCATGGCTGGCACAAGTTCCAATTTAAAACATGTATTTAGGCGTAGGTCAAAATATCTTATTAGAATAATCTCGTGACCTATCGAATTTGCAAGCTGACTTGATTTCCGGTCTGAACAGATTGTATAGTTGAAGTAATAAACTGTATTTGTTCTTTGGCATAACAGTAATCGGTTACTTTTTTATGTAAACGGAAGCCAACTAGCAGGAGGCTCACCTAGGATAATAGGTCCTCCGCCCATGTACACCCACATCCCCTACTGAGCTACGGGTGCGTTGGCGGCATTTATAATTACGCTCTTTATTAAGAATCCTCACAGAAGCCTACGTTAATGCACTTATTGGGCTTGCTAGCTAAGGGCTCACTCGGAAAATGACCACTTGGCGTCTCGCCGTCCCCAAATTAAGCTACAAAATTCAAAATTACATTTTAATTGCCAAAAACAATTACTTTTAATTCGATGTCTTAATCGAGTGTCACTTAACCGTCGAGGATTTTAATTAGCGTTTTATTATTTCGGCGCATCGAAGTTATGGTTTTATGTTTAAGAAAGTTCATGTTCATACCAGTTTGCTTTTCGGAATTGCTGCATGATGCTCCTTGTACACTCGTATCTTTTACGAGGCGTCGTAATAATATACATACCGATTTATTTCCACTTCTAATAATTCTTTTATGAAAAAATAACAACATTTTTATCACAGGATTATTAAAATTTGTCCTAAGATTTACAAGGAGTTGATACTATTTCACGCACCTATATTATCAAATATATAATTCAACATTTATAATCCAATTTATTCAGGACAATTTTACAATTAAAACGGAGTACAGAAGAAAAATATAAATATATTTAATAATTAATCCCCTAACTTTTTGCTTAAAGGAGACCGAAGACAAAGAGAGGATCTGGTTTCACGAGTGACAGCTCTTTTCTTAAAATGCTATTATATATTACATTGTGTGGTACTTTAAGATAATGGTCTGAAGCAATTAGGCTCGCTTTAAGTAAATGGTATCGCGGTGGCAAATTATATGGACAAATGATTGATCCAAATTGAAGCTCGCGTGTCGTAATTATCAAGTTATTAATGATGACTGGATGAAATTACTCATGTAATGATATTTTTTTATTACATAGCAGATAATGGGGCAGATGAATGTCACCTGATGGTAAGAGATCGAACTGACCCATAGACAACGCTACTATCAAATTTTTAACATAATATGCTAAATGCCGTCACTCAGCGAAATACAGATCAAGTATTATAAGGCTGTGATTCTGTGAGTACGCGGTATCATTCACGTCTGATGGCTCAAATAGGGCATCAGAATAAGCAAAGCTGTCTAGGGATAGTACCTAAATAATGTTAAGACACTCGCCCGGTCACTTTTAGACCGGGATTTGGATCCGCTATGACGCACCGTATGACGGTGGCTTACAAAACGCAATGAGACACTTTAAAGTATTTATGTTACATGGTTTAAAAATTTGTAGAAATGTTAGAAGAATAGAAATTCTAACTCAATCTGTAGATAAATTTTCTCAAAAGCAATTTCCTGTGTTTATTGACTCAATGAAATTGAAATTCTACTAAACATTATTACATTTAATTAAATCTTGCTGTTTATGGAGAGAAAGGCCAAAAGCGACATATCTTATTGAATTTAGAAATCTTATTTGAATACTTTAAGTAATATAGTAATTTATTTATTTTTAGGTGCAAATTAGGCAATTACTAGGTGTTAGGAATTTAAAAAGATTGTTTTTCATTATTTTTTTTATTCTATATTAGACAACGGACAAAGGTTCTCCTATGTGGTAGGAGAACACCACTGCCTATGAAAAACCGCGCCAAAGTCCGCGCATTGGTGGGCTTTTACGCCGCTTAAGCGGCATTTTAAAGGGCCTCCGATATCCTCACTCATTCTGCGAAACACAGCTCATGTATCGTTTCACGCTGAGTATTCTGTGAGTCCGTAGTAACACTTCGGACGAGCCAGCCCAATTTGTGCGTCAGCATATGCTTCAGCATTTCTCTTCCATGGGTAAAAGTTTTCATTAGCTTAGGTTATGATATAGATAAAACAAATTTATAAACAAATCGCAGATATATAGAATCCTGTTCGACCGGTTATAAAATCGGAAGTCAAGAATGCAGGTGTCAAACGATTCTCAAAAATTGGGCCACTAGCTTACGGACTTGCCCTGACAAGGAATATCACGATTGCAACAATCCACTGCTCCAAATCTATTATACGTACTGCTTTGCGCTCAAAGTATTTTCAGTTTAATAGTGGTTTCTTCTAGTTCATTGACACAACTCTGTTGAAATGAAGAGGTAATTCAAACCCTTAAAAAAACTTTCACTTAAATGCTGGCAACGCATTCCCAGCCCAGGTATGACTAAGTTTGTTCAGGGGCGGTGGAACGTTTGAAGAAATCCTGCAGGTTTATAAGTGTAGATGAATGGAGAGCTAAGTGGCACGGCTTTGTGCGAAGGCAATTATTGATTTCGTATGCCCCAATCCAATATCGTGAGTGTGTCAGCATTAGCGATGCTCGTTGATGCGATGATGTTGTTATCAACTCGGTTTTTATTGCATTTCATTCGGATTCGCTCCTTTGAAACGTCATGCGCTGTCGTCGCCAATTCGCCACTACCAAAACTCAATTTAGTCTTACGCTTGCCGCAATGCAAAAAACCCCATGACACGAATACAATCGCCGTAATTACAGAGCCTTTTCTTGCACCATCTCTATTCTCTTCTTTCTTAGCCTCCCAACGCAAAACTAGTCACTGGCATTTTTTTAAAGACGCATTTAATTTACAAGAATAGAAATGTCTTCAATATTTCATATATTTGATTTATTAAGCTGTAAATCATACTCAGGACACAGTTGCGTGTCCCACTCACACGATCGCTTCTATCTCACACAACAAAAACACTAGCTATTTCTAAAGAACATCTGCTAATCGCCAACTAGTTTTAATTAGCGATTCCAATTAGAAGATGAATTATATAACAAGATACAATGACAAAGTGGCCGTGCAGTGAAATTGGCGAAGGGGTTGTAATGCCTCAAAGTCGGCGATAACACGAAAGCTGTTTATTGATGACGTGCGTTTAAATGAACAGGCGTCCGTGTCCGTTGTTCGCTCGATCGAGCAGGACATAGTGATTCTCGCGAATCGCGATGCGCGACAGGCCTCGTGCTTTGATCGAGCGACCATACAGTATTTAGCGCAGGTAAGTTGCGTTTCAAAGGCTTTCAAGGTCTTCGGAAACGATTGACGTGCTTTACGGTGGTGGAGCAATAGAAATGCCTGCTTACCTCGTTGCCATAACAACCCGACATTCTCGGTCTCGGAAACGGAAATTCTGCAGCGTTTGACGTCCTGTTCCACGCACGCTAATCGCGGCAGTTAGAGCGATAATGATTGGATTTAAATCTTGTTCCGATCGTTGGTTATTTTCAAGCTTAGTTCTAGCTTCAATGAACTCGGTATCAAGGAAGAGCATAAACAGTTGGAATGATATTAGAATGGTAGCATTATCCGTACCTACTGTATCAAATATACTTTTCATTTGTCAGCAGTTTTATCGTGCTTCGATCGAATTTTATTTATAGTTAATAGATACTACATACATCTCCTTGGATATTTCCCAATTAAACTACGAGTTATATTACAAAGCAAAGTTTATTTTTACGCTAACAACCATTAAAACCAATTTATCCCGTGAGAGAGACGCACTGATTGGACCAGCTCGTCCGTTGCGATACTATGAGCTCACAAAATACTCAGCGTGTCATTTTAACTGTGTTTCGCTAAGTAAATAAGGATATAAGAGGTCCTTAAAATGCTGCTTAAGCGGCGCAAAAATACGACAACACTGCAAGCGCGGACTGTGGCCGGGTTGGTGTTTGGCGACGTAAAAATTAGGTTAATTAATGTTGTGGTGTTGTGTGTGCCAAAACTGAATGAATGATTAAATAAACCGAACCAGGAAGCCTTCTAACAAGCGCTATCACCGCCTTCGCATCTCTGTCATCGGTCTCCGCTGACACTTCATCGATAGCCCTCTGACGAATCGCCCCGATCTTTTGTCCGCGGCACATTACTGTGCCTAATCGCAAAGCCGATCGCCGCTCTGACAAATCGCTTCAATTATTGTCGTTAGATCATCACGAGTTTACGTAGAGTTTTTTAAAAAGTTCGTGAATCACTTTCGGATTGCTTTCCTATAAACTTTAAGTGTAAAAATGTGAGATACCGGATAATCATATATTTGAGGATAAACAAAGCATTATTCAATAATTAAATTGGTTAATCTTTACAACACACTCCGATACAACAATTTCTTAACCACAACAAAGGCAACTGTAATTCTTATAATGTTGCTGCACTAACAAAATGAAAATGGAAAAATATATGTCAGATAAAATAAACTTTAATTTAGTCTCTTCGACGTATATTAGATTTATTCTTGCCTGCTTGCCTCGTAGCTTAATGTACCTACCTTGAATGACCTTGAATTGTGCTGACGCCCTAATTTGGCTGGCTCGTGATAGTCTTAATCTATCTGTAATTTAGAAAGTATTTGATGTTAGTAAAATCAATTTCTCCAAGGCAACCATTCCATAAAAGTCGATTAAAATCTTTGGGATTGACGTAAAATTCGCGAGTAAACAATCTAAATAATTTAAATTTAAACTCACTTACAAACCAGTACTTTTCAATGCTGCTTATTAAACATAATTTTAAAAATAAAATAGATTTCTTGAATTAAATCATAATGTCTTTGAACAAACGCATGAAATAAGACAATATAACAGACCCACTTTCCCATTTATATTTGTGCGGTATAAATCACTAATATGGCTTTAATTCGGGCAATTGAAGGCTCTCTTACAAGACGCTTCGGGGAAGAGGCTTCTGTTCTAAACTTTATGAGCGAAACAAGTGCAATAATAAAACGATTTCTCCGCAGTTAATTGGCAACCGCCGTTACGAACCCTTTGTACTTTGTACCAGCTTATTCGGAGTATATTCCGATATAAAAACATTGTTGTGAATTGGACCCCGATTACAGCAATATATTCTGGCTGGCTGGAGATGTGGTTGTATAAATATTTATTGTGCGTCGGACGCGACCGAATAACGCACTGTCGAAGTTTTTACATATCTTCATAGTGCATCGTTGTCTTCAATGTTAACCTGATGCCGATTGGCAGTTTTTGTGTGACAAGCAGTTTCTTGTATCAACATATTTATGCACTTTTTGCAAATGCAGGTAATTGTTGAAGGTTCAGATATAAAACTCCAGAATGGCTGAACCGATTTTGACCTTGATTTCAAATTCAAGGTAGGTGTAAATTGTGAAAAATGTTTAAATAACTTAATAAAACATAAAAACTTACAATTTTTAAAATAAACTATTTCTAATTATGAACAAATTCTTCTGTAGTTTCACCATATTAAATAATTTTTTTCAGCTCAAGTTTTGAACAGATTTTACCGAAACATATGTAACACAAACTACAGCGCGTCATATAAAACAATAATAGTAGTTTCAAAAAAATATTTTTTTAAAGAGGTACAACAAATACGTCTCGCAGTTAGAATTTTAAAAAATTGACAAAAGTTGATTTTTTGACTCCACTTCCTTAATCTAAACTATTAAAATATTACATATACATGCATGTATATGTTATGTTTATTATGCATGTTATGCTATGGAATTATTGTTATTAGCCATTTTTATACCGTCTGTATATACGTTTGTATATTTTCCACCACCTACCACAAGCTAATAAGCTTAATAACATAGCTTTGTAGCGAGCCGCAAGCAGAAAAACAAAAAAAAGCTCGCACTACCATTAGAAAATAAAATAAATTAAACAAACACCCGTGGGAGAGCTATACTGAAGCATACGCGGACGCACTATTTAGACCTGCTTGTCCGAAGTGATACCACGGGCTCACAGAATACTCAGCATGAAATGGTAGTTGTACTTGAAACGGCGCGTCTACTGTGTTTCGCTGAGTGAGGATCGTTGGCAATTAAAAATGCCGCTTAAGTGGTGTAAAAAACCGGCAACACAACCAACACGCGGACTGTGGCACGTCGCCATGGGCAGTAGTATTCTCTTACCATATAGGAGACTCACCTGCTCCGTTGTTACTACTATACTATAAAAAAACATCACATCCTTAATATGTTGATATTATTAACTTTATGATTTATACATTGGATATTATTCTAAAATAAACTCGTATAATGTGAATCATATAATCATATATTAGAAATGCATACGTTCCGATGCAATGTCGTGGTGAGTGAAGATTAGATGCTGGGCCTTCGGCTCGCGTTCTCACAATAAACAATGTGTAATGGCCTTTCTTCACGTAATCTGTGAAGAAATCTGTGTGAATTGATATGAATATGTATCGATTAGTAATTGATAAGCCCGTGTGATACACGCAGCCACAGAACAATGATTGGCAGTAATACACAGACAGGACGCGACGGTTTATATAAACCGTGCAGTGGTTGATAATATGACATATACTGGGATTTGGGCGTAATAACATCATCTCTAAAAAAAAAACAAAAACTTAAACATTTAAAACAAGTTAAACCATCAAGTACTTAATTGTCGAATCTGTTCTTGTCTTCTTGAATCTAGGCATTTTCGCTAATTGTTCATAATTTTTCACATAAACTTTCGTACGTGGGAGAACCATGATGAACCATATCCTAACACACTAATAGGGCGGGTTCGTTTGAAGTTATTCCACTGGCTTACAAAATACTCAGCTTGAAACGGTACTTATACGAAATTAAAATGTCCTATGACTAATACTAGAATGGTAACATAGATGCAAAAAATTTGTTTACAGCGTGGTTTCACTGGTAAAAACCTTTTTTTAAACTGTTATATTTTTAACTATTAATGACAATCGTCGATGAGCCCACCCATTGCTATTCGACAACATTGAAACGGAACTAAACTTTATTAAAACTCAAAAACTATGAAACTTTAATAATAATTTGCATACAGTTTAGTTCATGAAATATTTAGATGTAGACTTCAATTTATATGCAAAATATATTGGAAATAGATTCATTAATTATTAACATTTAACTACAAATGGAGAAATAAATAATGATCGGTTTAATGTTATAAATATGATTCAAATAAAATCTTTTTCATATACATACAAATACTTGATTACTTATTTAAGTCAGATGGTTTACTTTTCTATCTACTTTCTCACCATGTTACTACACATTTTAAAGCAGATTTTCAATTAGCCAGTCACAGGCATCATTTAAATAATCACATTTAAAAAACAGCTACATAATATTTATTTAATTAAAATAAATTTATTGAAAGATTTATTTTTGACACCTCTTGCACCCCGCCTGGGGTTTCGAATATAGTAGCGTAAAATGTTACGTTACAATAAATTATTTACAATGTCCAGTCTTACCGCTATATTATTTTTATGGCACGAGTTAACGCATTTAACATACAATGCGATAGACAGATTCACAGATTTACAATTATCTATTAATTAATAAGATTCTATGATTGGTGTTATGGTATTAAATTTCACCTATCTATGCCGTTTCGCAAAACACTAGAAGTCACCTCACTTGTTCTAAAAGTAGGTACTGTATTGTTAACATTTATAATATATAATAGAGTATCTTGATCTCTCAATATATTCACACACATTACTAGGAAGTTCTTTTTTATTGAATAACAAATGTAATAATTAAGTTATGTTTAACTTATTAATTTGAACTAATATCGTCTCAATAAAAATTCCACTTAACTTTCAAAGTGTTTCGTCCTGCAACAACCAATGCAAGTCAGGGATAGAATATTATTTAAGACATTATTTCAAGTAAATGAAAGATTGTGTCCACAAGGTGGACAAATGACCTTATAAAGATCGCCGGAAGACGCTGGATGCAGGTCGCCTCCGACAGGTATTCATGGAAGTCCAAGGGGGACGCCTATGTGCAGTGGACGTCTTTCAGCTGAAATGATGATGATGAAAGATTATAAATAAAGGGTTTAGGTAACTTAGCTAAATACATAGATAAAGATCGGTATTCACAAGCTAAGCAAACTTTATAATCGTCAAAGTATTGCTAAATGTAACATATTTTTATATGATTGGTCGTATAAGTTTAAGTTTATAATGCATCAAAATATTCGTAACGCTCACCTCATGAAAAGCTGCATGGGCCCAATTCGCTAGCTGTCAACTATCAGTACATCAATCGACTGATGCGCTAAATTTGCATTTAGGTACCGTACACAACCAACAACTTTTAATTATTTTTAATATTTACATTTAAAGCTTATATCTTTTATGCTATAGAAGACAGCGGAGAAGATGGGTCTCCTATATGGTAGGAGAATACAGCCGCCCATATACAACCGCGCCACAGCCTGCGCATTGGTTGTGTTGTTTTTACGCCACTGTTAAGGGCCTCCGATATCCTCACTCTGCGAAACACAGTATTTATACCGTTTCACGCTGAGTACTCTGTGAGCCCGTGGTATTACTTCCGACGAGCCGGACCAATTAGTGCGTCAGATTATGCTTGAGCATGGCTCTCCCATGGTTATTTACTGTAGAATGTAGATACATCTAATATTTTTAAACTTATCTACAGTAAATTACTCATAAAGAAGAAAATCAATTAAATTATGATTAAAAATGATTTAGAAAAAAAATAATGATTAAAAAAATTATGATTTAGAAAATATAATGTTCATATAGTTCTGTGGTAGGCTCATCGAGTTTACCTTACCGCTTAAACGGTATAAAAAGCTGGCAACACAACTGAAGCATGGATTGCCACCCGGTTGTACACCGATGTCCGTCACTTACCGTGACTGGCTTTTTCCATTGTTCATTAAAATGAAAAATATTGAACGTCGATGCTCAGTCATTCAATATGTTTAGTTAACCTCAATTCTTTTATAAAATGCAATAAAATTTGGTAAATATTATTATTATACATTATATAACTAGAAAGCCTGCTATAAAGAATAAGAAAGACACTATTAATATAGAAATAT